>PVKS010001722.1:0-134097 GCA_004027875.1 Aplodontia rufa
ACAAGATTGTTTTGTCATGAGAGAAGGAATTTTGTTCTATTCACTGCTGTGTCTCAAGTGCCTGGAATACCGTCTGGCACGCAGTATGCGTTATAAACATCTGATGAATACATTGAGTGAATTTATTGAGCATTAACTGCACCCTAAGTGTGTAAGTGCAGGGTGAAATGATTTCCCTGGAACGTGTCTCCTAAGTGCAATGCAGGCAGTATCTTGCTCAATGCTCACAACATCCCGTGTGAGAAAGGTGTCTTATCGTTGGCATGGGATTTGGTGGATGGAGAACCGTAACACAGAGTGAACTAACCACACTTAAGTGACTGGCAAGTGGCAGCGGTGGGAACCAAGTCTTCTGGCTACAAAGACAGTACCATTGGAACCTCTTGTCTTTAACCCCTAAATGCTCTTTTCTTCATTCTATTCTCAAATTATTGGCTAATTACTGCAAAGAAATGAATTTATTTATGTTATACTATCTCTTTTTTTTAAAAGAATTTGAGATCACTAACTTTAGATACTATTTTCCTCTTACAAGAAAGGGGAGAAGAACAAAAGAAAAAAGGAAAGTGAGTGACTGAGTGGAGGGAGGGGAGAGAAAGAGAAAGCCTACTTCGTAACAAGCACCATCCAACATTAGGGAAAAGAAACAGAAAACCAAGGCTGGGTTCTAGTCTTTCTAGAAAGCACCAGCTAAGAACAACATCCTGAATGGTCCAGAACATGAAAATGAGTCTCTCTCAGGTCCAGGCACTTAAAACTACGAAGATTTTTAAACTACAGATTGCAAGCTCTAAAAGCAAGGGTCCAGGGTCCCGGGTCCAGGGTGAGGCACAGAGCTGGGTACAGAGTTTCAGAGGAACGGTCACCAGTGGAGGCCACACGCTGGCACGGTCACACTGCAGTTTTAGAGCCAGCCATTTGTCATTTCTTATTGTCCTGAATGTTAAACACCTTGCCAATCATCCCTGACGCTAACATTTAGCAAAATATTGAACACACAGGCGCTGAGGTGAGAGTCTGCACAGGTCAAGACACAGACTCCTCCTTTCCCAGAAGTCACAGAGCACAAGCAGCCAGCCCCGGTCACGCAGCTGGCAGGGAGCGGGCCGCACGCCTTGTCCTCCGGGCCCTCTCCACCCGCGGCTTCCGTCCTCTGCTGCCTTACAACAACACCAAAACTGGTGTACTCTGTTTATTTAACAAATGTAGCACGCCTTTAGATAAACCTGAACATCTGTGCAAATTCACCTTTATCCCAAAGATCAAAATCATTATCTCCCTAACTAGTGCTGCCTGCCCTTTACACCCCCAGCCAAACTCCGAATGCGGGACTTGCACGTTGCTCATCTCGTCTCCCCAGCAGCGTCCACAGTGGTGCTAGGAGCCAGATAGACATGTATGGCGTGAATGAGTGAAGGAAAGAATAAATGATCAGGATGACTGAGGTTTATTTTTACAGCTCATCTGAAGAATGGTACTTTCCCAAGACATGAGGCCTCTGGACCAGGGCCACAGGCTTAGACAAATTACGTATTAATTATTAAATGTAGCCAGCTAAATTTTTCAGGTTAGAAATCGAAATAGTAAAAAACAAACAGAAAACAGCACAGTAAATCAGAATGCAGACATGATAAGAGCACAACGTCCCAGCAGACATTCATCGACACAACTCCTCCTTGGGTGATTTTTTTTCTTTTTTAAAGAGAGAGAGGGACAGTGAGAGTGAGAGAGAGAGAGAGAGAGAGAAAGAGACAGAATCAATTTTTATTTAGTTTTTCATGTGGCTTTCATTGTATATGTAATGCTGAGTTTTGAACCAGTGTCTTCACGCATGCCAGGCAAGCACCATAACCGCTGAGCCACCGCTCCAGCCCCCTTGGGTGATTTTTAAGTAAGATGGCATCTGTAACTCAGCTTCTCTTCACCACAGAGTGGGATAGAAATCAACCCAGGGGAAGAAAAGCTTTAGTCTACTTAAGTCTATGCTCAATTGTATAATCTTCATGATCTCATGGGTTTTTTCAAAATATGAGGCCTCCTAAATTCAGAAACACATGTGCATTACTTCTAAACATGGGTAACTTTTTGTGTTCAAATGCTCACATTTTTTATTAGTTCCAATGCATTTTATCTTAAAGGGTGTATTCCACTTTAAATGTCAGCCCCACAACCTATTTAAACTGTATCAGGGCCATTAAATAGTAAACTAAAAAAGAGTCTCTAGAATATTTTTCTGAAAATAAAAACAGTTTATAATCCTTCCCCTCCTATCTACTCCACCCATATACTTTTTCATATACAAAGTTTTAAACAGCCATATTAAAATGCTAAGTTAAATTCTCCTGTGGGGGGGGGGGAGAAAAGAGAGGGATTTTTCTTGCTTCCTTCCCTCTCCTTAGTCTCAAAATACTCTCTGCCTACAAAGACCAGAATGAGACTTTCATTTTAACTTGGACTGAAGCAAATGTTATGGCTCTGTTGCGGCACAACAGGAAGCAGGATTACTCATCCACTCCACCGCTGTATCTAAGACGCGGAGATGCGACACATTTTCTCCCTTCTTAAAGGGTCCATGTGGCGAGGTTAAGTTTCCCGAATTCCAAGACACATTTACGATACAGGGTTTCACCACTGAATCCCTTGGCTGCTCGCTTAGTTTCTAACGGCATGTTCATCTTCCCACCCGCCCAGGACACAGTGCAGAAATGCAAACCAGATTTCTGTACATCGTGAGTTCATGTGGCTTCCACATAGCATCTGGCAGGAGACTCCCAGCAGACATCCATCTCAAACATTCCTCCTGGAGCGATTTTTAAGTAAGATGGCATCCGCAGCCTTCTGTGGCACATTCCAAGCACACGCGTAAATGCACCGCAGACAGGCTGCGCCTTGGAGCGTGCAAGGCTGCGGTGTTGCAGTCTTTGCAAAGGTAAAGGAAGAGGACGTCATGTGATCTAAAAGGAGCCATCCTTTAGTCACCTTGATGCCTCAGGAAGAAGGGACCCCCGTGGACTTGCCATTCAGATTGGTAACTGTGTACTTGCTCACCAGATTCCAGGCTGGAAACTGCAGCAGAGTCCAGCAAGGCACAGACATGGCCCCTGCCTTCAAGGAGCTGATAATAAAGCTGGAAAGATAAGATGCAAAAGCCAGAAGAAGCCTAACAATGGTCTAAGAGTCTGCGGAGTTCAAGTGACAAAGGGTGGCAGACAGGGAGAGCGATGTGAGATATCTGCAAAGGTTTGGTATGAGCATGGATTGCAAAGTCAAAATCCAGGGGCCCATAGAGAATCTGTATGAAGGTCACATGGAAGTAAAAAGCAATTGAATATCACTTGGGAGCTATTTGCTTTTAAGCAGTGTGTTCACAAAGTTAAATCATCCAATTAAAAATGTAAGGAGAAGACACACAATCTTCTTGAAGACTGATACATGCTTTTACTGATACCTCAAATCCATGCTCTCAAGAAGTTCCAGGAGGACAGGGGCTGGGAAGAGGGCTGAGCTAGTCTCTAAGCAAGAGGAGGAAAGAAGGAACAGAAAGCACTCTACTAGCAAGCCCATTTTCCTGAAGGCCTTTTGAGAGCCTGGTTGAAATGCAGCAGGGGAATTAACACATTGCCGCCCTTTGATAAAATAACCAGGTGAATTCAACCCTTTGCTCTTCCTCTTCAAACACTCAGAGGCACAAGCTTCACCTGGGGTAACAGAACCACAGCCACCTGCCCCAAGGCAGTGCCCTAACAATTCTCCAAGCAGCTTCAGAGTGAATGTTCAAAAGCATCCTAGACTGTTTTGTGCATATCAATAATCAAGCCCAGGGCATGGAGCGGTGGCTCAGTGGCTCGGTGGTTACGGCACTTGCCCAGCATACACGCAAGTACATGGGTTCAAACCCCAGCACTCACATACAAAATTAAGTGTCAGAGCAATGAAAGCCATGTGAAAAACTCAATAAAAATTGATTCTCTCTTAAAAAAAAAAAAAATATATATATATATACACACACGTGTGTGTGTGTGTGTGTATAAAATAATAATCAATCCTGGAGTCTATACCACTTGCAAACGAGAAAATGTCTTGGGCCAATCCATTCTGTCCCTCTGCCGCCGAATCTCAGCTGGATTCCCAGAAAGTAGAGGTTTCATTTAGCTTTAATAAATGGGGTTTGTTAAAGAAAGATGGAGTTTTCGGATTCAACGTCAATAGTGAAATCTGTTGCAAACACTAAATTCCTTCCAACAACCGGCAGGCTCGGCTTTGGTGTGTTCACCGTGGGGCACTTCTTGTTCACGATCATGCTATGCACTGGTAGGCAACGGCAAGTGTGTTATGAAAACTATCTTACCTTCTAAAGACAGCTTTGAATGTATCCTTTCTAGACCTTTCCATTGGCTCAGACATCCCGAAAAGTCCCTGCCACTTGAGCAGGCTGACCGTGAAGGCAGTGTGCACTGTGGGAATGGGTCTTTGGGCGGAGAACTTGATCCCCTCAGTAAGCCCTGTGTGTACACACTGACAAATGTACCGAAAGTGATACTGCACAGGAATGCAGAGGAGCGGCATCTGTCTAAATCTACAAATGTCTGCAAGTGCAGTCAACACGGTCACAGGGAAAAACAGCAGAACGGGGTGTGCGGCAACTCCGCTGGATCCGTTGTAACCCGCGTTCGGTGGATGAGGGACCAACAAAACCGCTCCATGATGCGAAGACCAAGATGCGACTACAATTAAGGGTGCAGAATTTGCTGGAAAATCAACTCCCACTAGCTTGCTTATTGTTAAAAGAAAAAAAAAAAAAGGACGACTCAACTTTTCAAAAATTAACCAGCTGAAATGTGGCACCGAAACCTCACAGGCTGGAGTCACGACAAGATTCCAGGGAGCAAAGTCCAGGACCCCAAAAGTGGCTTTGCCCCTGGCAGGGGCAGGTGCCTCTCTTATCCACTTATCCTAGCTTTCTTGTCCCTTCTGGAAACTTGAGAATAAACAGCAATTGGTGAGCTTCTCAGCAATGACTTCAAGAGGCCCTAACAAAGGTCAGCTCAGCTCAGGTCAAGTTGAATGCAAGTACCTACCGCAGTGGCACAGGTACAGCTGGCCCATGGCCCCTGAGGCCACCCTAAACAATGGCAGTGGAGTAGAGATCCTGTCAAGAAAAAGGATTTTACATCTACTCGTTTTTCCAGTAGAAACAAACAACAACAAAGCGCCCGTTATTTCAAAAGCAATCATAATTGATTCTGGCCAATGCAATCCAAGACTAGTTTTGTCTTTAACAACTTAAGGGGAAAAGGAAATGAAGTAAATTACACCAGAGGAAAACATTTTGCTTCAGGGCAGAGACTGGGAGAAAAGTGAGCACTCTGCCCACCCCACCCCCCAAAAAACAAGGCTGAACGAAGAGTACACTAAGTGTGAGCACGTGGTTTGAAATGGAGTCCGGACAGCTTCACCTCTGTGGAAATCCATCCCCTTAAAAGTTGCGTTTGCAAAATTACACAGGTGTTTCTCACCTGAGATTCCCTGTTGACCTTTGCCTATAACGGAAAGCTCCGACCGGCTATTTTTCAAAAAGAAAACAACAACAAACCAATCCTGAAATATGCACACTAAAACTGGCAGCTAAGACTACAAAAGCACTGCACATATTCTCGCCTTAAAAATGTTACCGTGAAAAGCAAAAGCAAGCCAGGCGCAGTGACTCAGGAGGCTGAGGCAGGAGGATTGCTAGTTCAAAGCTAGCCTTAGCAACTTAGCAAGACCCTGCTTCAAAATAAAATATAAAAAAGGCCAGGGATGTGGCTCATGATTAAGCACCCTGGGTTCAATTCCTGGTGCTAAAAAATAAAAATAAAAAGCAAAAGGAGCTGATTTTGCTGTTGATAATTCTCATACAGAGACGATTTGGTTTACTGTGTGTGTGTGTACACACACTGATATCCATCCACACAAATGCATATGTATCTTATAAATCTTTGTTATCAATACGCATCTGCAACATATAAATGTGTCTTATGCATTTTATATTATATGTAAGGGAAGCAGGCAACTCAAGGGAGAGAAAAGCTACTGTTGGCTGTTGAAAGACTCTCCACCGGGCTATCCTGAGAAGCCAGCTTCCACGGTGTGCTTAAGACAGCCCTACTGTCTTTCTTTCAGAATGGGGCGTTTTCTTGTGCTCTGGCTTCCGCACACCTATGATTTATTCGGATGCTCAGGAAAGCACCACACCTTCTTCCTGAGCAACACAACTTGCATTCGAAGCTGCTTGAGCTCTGGAGTCACAGGACATGGGGTCAGTGACTGACTGGGGTGGTTGGTGCCCAGCTGCAGGAGGCCTAACTCTGGGCACCTGCTCTGAGGGCTTCTCCTCACACAGTGGCTCATTTAATCCTTTGAAAAACCCATTGTACAGATGAGGAAGCCAGAGCTCAGAAGTGTTAAATAATTTGCCGGGGTGGGGGGAGAGGACGGAAGGGAGAACCAGCTCTAAGCAGGAATTTGAACTCACATGGTCTAGCCTGGGGACCTCCCACTGCCTGGTCTCATGAGCTGCTGCTGCTTCTGGAACCGTGGGGAAGTCCTACCTTTCAAGGATACTGACTTAAATTCTGTCATTGAGGAAAGTACTCACATGGGGCCTGGTATACAGTTAGTGGTCCAAAGTAATAAAGAAACAAAATAAAGCCTCTGAAGGTGGAACACAGCATATTTCTTTCCCCTGCCCTTTTTATACTGCATTCCAGTCATATAATGTGGTTCTGTATGGAAGATTTAAGCCGTTTGGGGTGGATTAATACTTAAATAATATATGTGCTTATAGAGATATGTGATTATACTTATTTGCAACATGTAAGTGATCTTTCAGCAAGAACCAATTTGTATACCAAGTGATTTTTGGTACATAAAAGTAAAGCAGGCTTTCATGGTGGTGTGAATAAAAGTATTTCAATGTGGTCTCACGTGTTTCTGAAAGCGTGAATAAATTCTCCGGATCCTGAGAAGCACTGAGAACTGGTGAAAGTGGCTACAATACACACAGCTTAACATTTATGTTGGCTCACACCCTAGTAGAAATGCACACAGTTCGTGTTCCCCTCCTGCATATGCCAAGGGATCATAGATCCCGAAGCTCCCACGGCTTACAGAGGGCTCTGCATACGTGCAGGTGCGCACAAGGCAAATGCTTCCCTGCGCATGCGGTCCCGGGGAGCCTGATGGCAGCCATCCTCAGAGAAGCTGCTTTCTGTACCCCTGCAATAATGTGATTTCTGAGTGCGACACAGATTTTTTTTTCCCTTTGGGATACTGCTCGATTCTGTGTTGCACTACGGAAAGAGAATACCTGAGATACTAAAACACATCAGGAATCAATGCCAAAATTGTCAGTGACCCCAGAATGCCATTTCTCTTGCCCAGATGAGCCAGCGCTCACTTTCGAGTCTGGGTAGGGCGGAATTCAATTGGAGTTCACGGCACAGAGCTTTCACATGCAGCCTGCAGGGGAAGCCGACCGCATTCCTACTATGCTCTCACTTCAGATCTGCTGGGAAAGGCCAGCAACATGGGCCCAATCTCTTATTCACATTCTCCTGAAAATTTCAGGACAAGGCCCCAAGTCCCCCCCACCCCCGGTCATAAATCACATATTTACCTTCACACGACTGGTGTTCCACAGTGCCAGAGCTTTTAAGGGCTGTCTGCCGGATGTATCATGTTACTGAAACAGAGAAGGCTGCTGGGTACACCAGTGGTTAGTAAAACTCAAGATGGAACATCATCTTTCGCAATTGATTTGAGGAAAGAATGTTCATAAAATGTACACTGCTTTCGGTTAGGAGCTGATTTCTAAATAAACAGACTGAGCAGTGGAAATTCTAGAAACAGGGCAAACAAAACAAGCATTCAGAGAGGTAGGGTTTAAAACCAACCCTCTCACCATCTTTGCCTTTTGTAAGCGTCTGGAAGATTGTAAAATCACTCGCACTATTTATGATTTATGGCTCAGCTGACTTCTCCTTCAGCTATTGAAAGCAAACCTCAACTTCACTGGCGCATTTCTGCTCTATTTTGCAGACACATGTGCTTCTCTACCTGCAAGGCACTTGGCTGAGGTGACCAGCAGGCAGCTACATTCGTTTCCAAGTCAGACAGAGGAAAAGAGTAGAAAGCTTTGCTGTAACAGATCTGGGAGCCCTTTGGGCCCTGACAAAATAAGAAATGCTGAGGCTTGGAGCTGCACCCCTCCAACAGCAAAAAAAAAAAAAAAAAAGTGCTAATCCACAGGACATAAAGCCAGACAAAGTGGGGCTATCTTCCCTAATTTGCAATGACCTGAAGTCAACTAGATTTTTATCTCAGCTACAAACTGGGAAGGAGAAAACAAGAAGAAAGGAAACACCATGACTTGGTTAGATCCTGCTTTTAACAGGATTGTGAGACTGGCTGCTTGCAAAGGATGCTTGGGGAAGATTAGAAGGCCAAAAATAAGCAGGGAAACGCAGCTGGCCCCGTGCTCACCAGCACTGCAGAAAGAACAGTGTGATGTGGCGCACAGCCAGATTTAACATGCAAAAATGCACCATGTTTTCCATTCAGCCTTAATTCTTGAGGGATTGTCAGGGTAAAGGTTCGATCAGAAGTCACACGCACACGATGCGGCTCACATTCACCCTTTCAACAGTCTGCTGGCCAGCCTGGTGTGGTGAGTCCAACAAAACCTAAAGATGCCGGCCCTACCTTCACCTAGCTCACGTTCTGTCTGGGGGGACCCCAAATATGTGAAAGAGTGAACAACACAGGTAATATTTCAGTTCAAAGCTATAATAGGGCAGCAGATAACTGACACTTTAACAACAGGAATATAAGTGCTGTAAGAATTCGGTAGGGGAAAGACTGTCTTGATAGATTGACAATATGCTTTCTAATGAAGTGGGGCAGGGATCTGAATTTGGGCATTTACTGCAATCATGAAGAAATCTACTTAACCTCTCTGAGCTCTAATTATCAACAAAATGATGACAATGACATCTACCCTGTAGGATTATTATAGGCACTGACACATTGTATGTGAAAGGATTCTACAAGCTGCAGAAGCTATATAGTGACCGTTGGGAAGGTAATGAAAGGCATCACACATTAATTCGGGAAAGTAGCAAGGGTGAGAATGTCAGAAGGGAGGGTGATCAGCTTTTCTTTACACACTTCTCTATTGGAACTGTCATAATGCCTGTGCATTGATTTTATAATGAAATCATCTCAAGCTATATAAAGATTAGCTGAATATTCATATCTGCACATGTAAACACAACTGTAAACCCTATGCTCCTTTATGGTCCGAAGAAACAAGTCTCAGCCTTCATTCCATTTTGAGAATTTCCAAAGTCACAAAATTTTTCTGAGTTTGGGAATGACAAATGACCAAAACAGTTTCCTTTCCATAATATTTTAAAAGAGAGCAGATTTTGTAGTCAGCCAAATAAGCCATTGATTCCAACAATTGCTCTGATCAGTAGCTTTAGAAATTAGCAAGTTGAGTAACTTCAATTCCTTCGAGTCGAATCTTTGTCAGGTCTAACTTTGCTTTCTAGGACCCAATACATTTCAGTCATCATCTGATAACTGTATAGGCACAGAAAATGTCCTCAAGCCAATTCCAATTCTGAGGACCTTCTACAATGGCATGACCGACTTTTCAGCCTGAACTTGGTCATGAACTAACTTTCCTCATGCAAAAGGCAAGTGAGTGCAGCTCAGATCTCCTTGTTCATCTGTGGTGCCCTTGATATTATGACCAGCCTTGATGTTATGACCAGCACACGAGCAGGCAAGAACACACACTGCCTGAGCTGAAGGAAAGACAGCTCTAAAGCCCCTTAAAAACCAAGGAGACAGAGGCCTCTGCTAAAGGCATCACAGCCTCTCCAACTGCTCCTAGAAAAAAACAACTTAACATGTCCCAGAAGCCTCAAGGACAGGAGTAAATTTAAGTCACTTGATTAAGACATCATAAAATCTGCCTTTGGTATAGGTAGAACCATCTGAGAGGGTATCAGGGTAAGAATGAAGATGAAATCATAGAATCATCTGTTCAGAACCACCTTTCATTTGCCTTAATAAAATTTCCCATGGCCTGTTCCATTGACATGAACAGATGTGGGCAGAAGAAAGGGTTTCAGTATTTGTAGCAGAAACAAGACTACACCTGGAATGCTGGGTTCCTAGTGGACCACTGTTTGCTGGCTCATGGCTGTGATCCATCCATGTGAACACATAGGCTCTTTAAGAAGGATAGAGCTGCATCCACATGCCATAGGACTATCAGGTGGCAGTTAGTCACTTTAACACTGCTTCCAGGAATGTGCAAGTGGTCACGGGAAAAGGGAGTTGAGTCAGTCCAGCCTTGCTCAAGCACTAGGGAGAGGCCCTAACATACAGAGAAGGGAAAGCACACACAGGAAGAGATTGCTCCAATTTCCAGGGATGGTTCAAACCTTTCAGTGGATGAAGCACCTACCGCTAACCTCTTGGTCCCATCCTAAGCTTCTAGATAATTCATTTATATCCTACTTAACCTTCACAAGGTAACCAGGGCATGGACTCACTTTTGAATACCAGGTAGTATGTTATTTCAGAGAAGCCACTTTGTGGAAAGTAAATGCTTTAAGGCAATTCTCCCTTGAAGCACTTTGAAACATCCAACCCAAATATATAAGGCGTATTTTTGCATATCTAAGAAGTATTGTGGAAGGCCAGGGTAAATGAATCATTTTGGTCGTAATTCTTCAAACAATGCCAAGATTCGTGGTTTGGTCAATCAGATTAAATTTGGAAGCTACATAGAAGTATTCTCACCTTGTGATCTCTGGAAGACCAATAATCAAGCTCAATCGATAACTCATGTTGAAGTCAACTGTAACATGAATGAGAATTCAACGGAGTGAAAGTCAAGAGCTTTCTGTTCAGAATCCTTATCAGTATCTAACTGAAAACAGTAACAATGAAAAAAGAAAGGTCGATGATGCTCGTGGTCTGATACCTTGTAACCTTTGGCCAAGGGCTGCTTGTAGGTTTCAGCAGATTCACTTAACTGGGAGATAAAACTGAGTAGCAGAGTCCTATGCAAACAGAACATGCACACAGAATCTGGAGTTATCAGTGGGAAACAGTGTCACCCCCGACAGCGTGAGGACACCAGCGTCACTGTGCAGGCTGGCAATCAAAACTTCTAAGTTGCTCAAGGTATAGCTGAGGCAGGGCACCCCGAGAGCCGGCCAGCATGGCTGAGGAAGGCGAAGGCCACATGTGGAACTCATTACTCACGGAGAGGCCATGACAAAGAACATTTCTCCAGACTTTTCATGGGGGCTTCACTTTCAGGAAGTTGCTATAATTACTGCTCAAGTCTAGAGCAGGCTGCAAGCCGCTGACAGATCTAACAGACGAGGAGGAGGAGGGAGAGAAAGAGGGGGGAGAAAAACTTATCTGCGCTTTTTGACGAGTAAATGCCAGAAAATAAAGTGCCACAGGAAAGCTCAACAAGGTTTCCAAGCGAGCCTGCCTTCCGGGTCTGACTGCTTATTATTTTATCTACTCTCTATCTCCAAATTACTCCTCCAGCCTGGATCAGACAGCGAATTTGCACTGCTCCTAACTCACTTTCAGTTGGCCACTGCGGATCTGTACATCTTGACTTTTTTTTTTTTTTTTACAGCTTTTCCATACTGGGGCCCACTTCCTGCCCAGTGGAGGAAAAAAAAAATCTGGCCTGAAGATGAAATGACTGCTTAACGTTACACGAGAACATCTGGTACCATTTTATGCACAGACCCATGTCTGAGAGCAGGCGATTCCAGCGGTCTCTCCAGCGGCACAGCGCATACCCGAACCTCCCCAGGGTGACATCATCCCATATATGGACTCTCCAGCCCAGCCCTCCCCCTTTTCCTGGTCCTAAATTCATTGCCAGTTCCCTAGTCTGCAGCAAATGTGCCACGTCAAGGCTGGAAACACAGTCCTCGAGTGTCTCAGGCAGAGCAGCAGAACTGCAGGGGGAGTCGAAGGCAGCCCCCAGCACAGGGAGGATGCTCTTCCCCAGGACCCGGACACGACTGGCAGCGTGTAGATGGAAGCTTCTGGAGATCCTGCTCCGTCGCCCCAGTGTTCAGACTACCTGTTCAGGACAATGCCGTTGTACAGTAGTCTGCACATTGGTTAGACTGGGCAAGGGACAGCTACACCGCCGACTGCTGGGACCAGACTCGCTGTTTCCAAGGCGAAGACCTCTGTTTGCTCCTCTGTTGAATCTCATATCCAGTGTTTTTCTTCACAGGTGTTGCACACGAGGGACCAAGAAATCCCTCGGGGACGCTGCCGAGAAAGGACCGCTCCGGGGAAGACGAGCGGGTAAGGCCTTGGTGACGGCTCACCTGGTCTGGGACCAGGGGAACTTAGGGAGGGAAGCAGTGTGACCCAGAGCCGTGTGTTTTTAAGAGAGCAGCGCTGTGGGGTATGTAGCGACTTACTGTATGTTTTCCGATTTTGAAAGTTTGATAATTCAAGTGTTTTCTTAAATTTAAAGGTTTTCCCACTTCAAAATGAAATGTGAAAAACTCCACTTAGGAATAACTTACTGAGACTAGTTTTGAATTGTTGAAATTAAAAATTCAGAGACGGCAGCACTGATGGTGTGAGGGCTCTCCGCGTACCTTGCCACGTCCCAGCGGTGAGCACAATGCTTGCCCCAAACTATATTTGCTATTTTCAAAATTTCATAGAAGAGAGCTCTTTTGAATATTTACTCATATAATAAAAATCCCAGCGATAATAGAACCTAACAATACAGGACAAGCCTGCCAAGCCTCTGTCCACCAGACAATGCTGGTGGGACTTTGCCCCAGAGGAAAGCCAGCCTCCGTTGCCCTGAGTCAGCCCTGAGTCAGCCAGGCCCTAGAAACCTCTGCCTCTGGATGGCCCAATGTGTACCTCTGAGTTCCACTGTCTTAAATCCAAGAGAGGTTGGTGACTGCCGGTCAGCTGAGTCCGCCTGCCTATATTTTACACGGCTCTACGTCTTCCCGCATTTAAAATGATAAGGCACTTTGTCTAGAAACCCACTGATAAAAAAGGAATTTGTAAACAAAGGCAGAAGTTTTCCTTGGTCAATTTCCAGCTGTCCAGGAGGTGAAGGAGGGTGGGAGAGGGGGAGGAAGGTGGGAGGGAAGAAAGCCCTCCAGCTGAATGAAATCCTAATAGAGAAAATAACAGAGAAGCTGAGTTGCAGTGGGTTCTGCTCTGGGCTTTAGAAGGGAGTCCCTTAAAGAAAGTTCTGGAAAAAATGGAAAGCTCTCACCCCTAATTCCCTCACCTCCCATTTATTTCTACCCCAAGACAGCGGCTCTTCTGTAGATCTTTATGCAGTGACTATAATCTCATCCATGCTTCCAAGGTTTTAAAGTTACAGTGGCTACTCAACAAATCTTTCTCTAAGTCCACACATTTTACAATTGACACAAGTTTTCCTCTTTTGCAACGGATTTTACTACAAAAAGTTACCCAAGTTTCTCTTTGGCCGAAACAAGTTATTTTAAAAATTATCCTTCTGACCATCCGTAAACTGGTATAAGACACACCTAAGTTTTCTCATCTGTTCGCCATTTTTCGTTAAAATAAAAGCATGGAAAAACTGAGCCATTTTTTCACTCAGATGACGCAGTGAAGTTATGCTTTATTGTGTCTTGGCTATTTCCATGTTGAGTATTTTTCATAGAACAATTGAGGTTTTAAAAATCCATATAGTTCCTTATGGAGAAAAACTAAAATAAAAATTACTAAGAAATTTATGGGAGCTTAGTTTTTAACAAATGTATTTTAACTTGCTGAAAAATTATTAAAAGGGAAAGAGCTACTTTTTTGCTGTATAAATGACTGAATTACATAATTGTCTTTCATTTAACATATATTTAACTTCTTTCTTTGTATTAAATGGCATTTTTGTTTGAAAGAAACTCACCCCTACCGGTGCAACACCTATTTTCTCCCTGGGGATGACTTTTTGTCTGGAGATGGAAGGGAAATAATGGTGTCCTTGGCCTAAGTCCAGGGGTGAAGCTAAGAATTGCTTCATAAAAGGTAACAGAGGAGTTCCTGCATGTGCTGGGCAGGGTCCTAACCACCTGTTTTCAAAGCAAACTTTTAACAAATGAAAAGGAATCGTACTTAATTTTAAATTGCATGAGTTAAATTCAAAAGTAAAAAGTTGCTTTACAAACATCTGCTGAAGGAGGCAGGGTGGCTGCCTGCGTGCTGGTCATACGCCAACATCTGCACACGCGTAGTCCTCAAATAACAGCTGCTTTTATTTCAGGGTGATTAGAGTGAGGCTTAATTTTATTTTGATATTACTTTATAAGGAGATACACAAATATTTTAGGGATCATGGAATCTATTCCAGAGGTAACTAACCAACAGTGAACTTCTTCATCTACACGTGCCCTTGACTGCCACGGTAAGTGTTAAAACTGAACACGGCACATGCTCACAAAGAGCAAAATGCTAGCAGGGTCTGTCCAAACTGCGCTTCACAGAAATTTCGTGGGTTTTTTTTTTCCATTTTAGAGTGTGGATGATCAATAAATTAGACTAGGTATTGGGTTGAAAGAATTCTCCCAGCCATCTAAGAGAAATGAAATTCAGAGTTCCAGCTTCCACACAGTCGCTCTGTAATTAAATTGGAAGAGGATCAACAAAACATAAAACAGTCTACTAAAAATTTTGAACCTGTTTTTCTTAAGCCATAGATCTCAAAACCAAAGCCAGTCTGTTTAGAGTGGGACCAAGTTTCACACCGATGGCTTTCCTGCAATTAGTCAATAGGCTTAATATCCTTCCTGCCTGGCTTGGAGCTTTCGCCCCACACAACATGTTTATGTTTTTAAAAGACCAAAATATACTATCTACCCCCACCTCTCGCCTGCAGACCACCCAAGTATTTCACTCTGTGGGAAAAAGGTTAGGCATAAATTCCCTGATTAAAGAAGAGTCCCTTACCCTTTTGTTGAAGTCTTAAGCTGTTATAGGAAATGAAAAGAAAGTACAACTTGGTAAAGTTAAAAAAAGTTACTCGTCCCCAAAGGTCCATGCCCACTAACGAAAAGGGAATGTTTTCAATGACTCCATAAGGGAATCTGCTCAAAAAAACAAAAACAAAACAATCCCCCCCCCCAAAAAAAACCACCTCATTTTCCTGTAAGAGGAATAGCCCACCCATCACAATAATATCCAAATAATAACAGAGACCACCACTTAGAAATCCCAGCTTAAAATAACTGGAAGGTCAGGCTTTAACCTGCGACAGGAAATTCCTGCTTTGAGACTTGAAATTTCTTACTTCAAATCCCTTTTTACTTTGGTGTCCTGCAAGTTATACAGACATAAACATTTAGCTCTCTTTTCAAAGGTCTCTCATTTATAATTTTTATCAGTTTTAATAAATAGGGAGCAGGAAGTAAATTAAGGAGAAGAGTTTAGTCTTCGTTTTCAACTTTTTGGCTTCTCATAACCAGCTTGCTAGTGTTGCTGTGGTTTATCTTTACTGCAGAAGACTTAGAGGATAATTCTTTTCTTGTACCTTTTTCTTAAGAAATAAAAGACAAAAAAGGAAGTAAAGTGAGATAGCCATAGGAAAAATTACACAGTCTGCTAATAATGTAATAGCTCTTTTATATCTTGAATGGGATTTTAAATGATAATAATGTAACACCATATGGTTTGAGAGATAGGAAAAAAGTCTCCCCCCCACCCAGTGTTCCATCATTTTAACAAGTTTTAGGGCAGGTTCAACGTAACTACAAAATATGCAAAAGTCTCGTTTACTATGACAGTGTTTCAAAATCTATTAGAAATACAAATGGTCTAAAAGCACTGTGAATAGAGTGATCATTCTTCTCATTTTTCAGCATATTTTCTCCCTGAAAAATTGTTATGGTATTTTGGGCTCAGAAATTTTTTGATATCTTAATTTAATAAAACTGTTTCCCACTGAAGGAAAACATATGAACTCACAAATATTTCTTTTCTATTTTTCCAGGTTGCATGCATCATTCCTTTAATTGAGCAGAGTAAACTGGATCAAATTATTTATGGGAGAGAGGGAATGTTATACAGAATTATAGTAATTTTTAATTTCTACCAGTATACTCTTTGTAAGCAAATCACTCTAAAATTACTTTCTATTGCACTGAATGCAAAAATCTTAACAAAAAGGCATTTTATGATCCTTATTTTGCATACTCTATCCTTGTACTATTTAAATAGCAGCCAAATTTATTGGTGTTTTTGATTTTGTCAAGACAAAAAAAAAAGTTCTTCTGATCTGAAGTGATGGCCAGAAACAGAATCAGACATTGATTAAAAAAAAAAAAAATTTTAAACAAATGCACAGAAAATTGCACTCGTGGATTCTTTGCTAAAACTTTAGTCACTATTTAACAGTTTACATTGGTAGAAAACTGTCATTTTTTTTCCAAGTCTGAAAAATATTTTGCTCTCCATAAAGTTTCTGCTATTTTCTCAGAATTTTACAATTAAATGTAAATAATAACCTATTTGTTTTAAGTTCTTTGAAAAAAAAAATTTCCTACCTATATACTTCTTGGAAAATAATGTGGTTTCTGTTTTTGTTGTTTCTTAATCTTACTGGAATTTTGACTGTCTGGATGTTTCACTTTTGCATTTGCTAGGGGATGGATGTTGCTATATAAGTGAATTGATCATTTGTATTAAAAGTCAGAATTATTCTCAATTATATTTTATATTTTTTTAAACACCATTCGTTCTTTCTTATTCAAATGACAAGGAAAAGTTTCAATGGGTCTAGTTTTAATTTTTTGAAATGAAATGAATTTTCCTTTGCTGTGTTTAAGGCACTATTTTGTCACTCTCCTGCGCTTACAATGTCCAAAGCACATTCTGAGCATCACTGTGGGTAACAGCTCTTCAGTTTGTAGCCTTTGATTTGTGGCATGACCCAGTAGTTCATTAAGAGGTGGATAACTTCAGCTCACAACTGCCTTGCATTTAAAAGGAAAATGAAAACCTTAAATAAATTCCTGTTGTTTAATATGGTATTGGTAAAAATATCTTCATTAGCCCATTGTCAAAGGATCAGACACCAAAGTGCCCTGTTTGGGCTGCCAAATACATTAAGCTCATGAATTATTTTGAGAATGGCTGCTATTACGTGTAGATGACAATTTTCTTTCTTACAGGCAAGGTTATGGTACTTTCTACTGCAAGAAACTTGTATAAACATGGTCTTTATCTTTAACTTCAGCATTAAAATATGCAGTTTTCATGAAGAGGAAAAACATCTGGTTTAATTACTCTGAACTCTGACTGCATGTGGGCCAGTAATAATAGGAATTGGATTTGAGAATAAACCTTGTGTTTAATCTTTTTTTTTTCCCTTAAATTTTAATGTGAGTTTTCTGTTACACCAATTATCCAATGTTAGCACGTTTGGCACAAATGTATAAGTGTACTTTCTGAATAAAGTCAAAAGTCTAACTTGTTTTTAGTTCCATAATGTTTTAATGTTTAATTCTATTGTGTGTTTCTCTCCCTTTCCCCTTACCTCCCAAATCCCCAAATCTGGAAAGCAGGCTGATTGTATCTGTCCCTGAGCAAAAGGACACCTGAAGGAACCAAGGGCCTGGCTGGACAGAGTTGTCACGTGTCTGCCTGTCTACACTTGCTGTGCAGAACATCCGCTCACCTGTACAGCAGGCACAGACAGGCAGTCACATGACAACCCAGCCTAGCGACAACCAGCCACTGAGAGAAAGCAGCCCTCACACCGTACATCTGCACCAAGAGCTGCAACCAGAACGAGCAAATGAGCGGGCCGGGCTTTCAATCTGTTGGCTTAATGCTTAACGCGTATGTATTATTATTATTTTATTTTGATTCATATATTAAAACCCACCAAAAGTAAAGCGAGTGGTGCCTATGAAATATAATAAAACCCATTTCTGAAGCTGTTCCTGTGCTTTCTATAGTTGATTTCCTGTTGTCAGTAAATTACCACCCTTGACATCTATTGTACGTATCTTTGCAATATCCCATAATCAGCATTAAAAAATCAATATAAAAAGCAACATAACTTCAGTCTGATGTTAAGAATAAATTATTCTAAAACTTCTAACCCATCATCTAAGTATCGTTTTCATTTTCGGTATCGTCATTTTTCTTTAAGTGGGGGGGTGGGGGGTGGCAAAGAGAGAGGAGAAAAAGGAAAAAAGGGTCATATTCCAGAGGATCAAGTATTTTGAATTAAGCAGCTGCTGCTCTGGTCTGGAAAAAGATAGTGACAAGATTTTCCAACATAATTTTCAGATTTGTTAAAATAATTGCTTCTCTTCTGAAAAATGGAAATTGAAACTTCAATATTCACAAGTATCGAGATGCACACAGATTCACTACTGAGTCATTGTTTAATTAAGCAGCAGCTCACACCGCATTCCAGGAGTAGAAGCTCAAGGCCAACGCATTACTTGGAATAGAAGCATCCACTCCCAGTAAACACCCACGCTGTTGGGACGTTCGGGAAATTCAACATTTTCAAAAGCACAAGGGATATGGTTGAGGGCTACATGTACTGCTGCTCCGCCACATCGTTGGAGGAGATACCCAGCTTCATTTGTGCTCCATTAACTGGGGTGGAACAGGGCAGGCTTTGGTACAGGAACATTTCTAACACTTCAGGGCAAAAAAGTAGGAAGATGGTAAAATTAGAAATTTGTCGACTTTGATCTGGTTTATTAAAATGCTTCAGCTTTCAGTATTTAAAATTAATTTTTTAATCCTTCAAGCTCAAAAAAGGTAACACAAAGCTATATCAGATTGTCTTTTTAAAAAATTTTTGATAATCAAACATTTGAAGTACACATTTTGAAATTAAAGCAAACTCTTTTCCACTCAGACCTTCCATTTTTAAAGTGAAAAGACTTAGTATTAAGTCTAAGAGCCTCATTTGGTTCCAAAATTTCTGAATGTGAATTTGAACCAAACCTGACAATATAGTGTCTTTAGGGGAAAAGGTTTTAAAAACCATGAGTGACAGATGAAAGTGTGGTATAAAAATATGATTGAAGCTATATGCCTTGCATCTCAACAGTCTGCACTAACACAACTACACCATCTGCTAAGATGCCTTGCGTTTTCCCTCATCGTGTAAGGCAGCCTTCCACCCTAAATAAAATGCCCATGGCTAGCAAATAAGATCTCAAACAGATCACAAATAAGATCTCAAACAGATCACAAAATGTGAAATGTAAACAGAAAGACAATGTAGAAATGCCCCAAGGAGTATTTCCCCAGCTCCACCTGAGTTTAAATGTGTTGTACCTACAGCAAACACTGCGTACAGCGCTTCTCACACACAATCTTTCCATCCTACGCAAGGCAGTCCCAGGACAGAGCAGGAAGACTCTCAGGATGACACAGCAACCCAATCGGAGGGAAGCTTAGGGGCCTGCTGCAGGCCACCAGGATCCCTGGGGGAGGAGGGGGAGGGACAGATTCATTTCAAAGCAAGGCATTTCTGGGTAATGTTTTAAGCATTTTATTCCCTGTAAAACGTGAGGTTAACATCTTTTTGAAAAACTTTTCTTTTTTACTTAGATCTCAAAAAAGTCTTGAAATAATGTATTATCTACATTTTAAATTCATTAAAAGCACATTTAAATTTTTTACTCTTCTGGGAAAGGGTAATATAAAAAGTAATAGGGTCCTTCCAGTATAATCTTTTGAAAAGAACAAGTCATGCATACAGAGGAGGGGTTTGGAGGGAAGTGCATTTTTAATAAAGCTGAAGTGGCACTGGCACTGGCCATGATGGTTTATTAAATAAGACTTTTTTCAAAAGTGCAAGTCTTTGGATAATGCCAGAATGTGGAAAGATTTGTATGACCTAACCCTACATTAAAAAGCATAACATAAGGTAGTTTGTGGAAAAAAGGCACAGCTATGAAGATGAAGAATTTTAAGTGATATAAATGGATTAAAGTTCAGTATTTATTTGGATTTTTTAAAAAATACCTAAGTTTGGATTAGCAAAACATGTCAAGCAGTGCGAGGCATTACTCGAAGGGTGGGTGCTGACCTCTTGAGAGTAGGCCCAACCTTGAAAGCCTAAGGGCAGATGGAGTGGGCTGCATCTTCCCGGCCTCCTAACCTGGACCGTCTAGGGGTACAGCTGTCACCGTTTCCTGTCACTGAGGCTGCACTTGTCAGCAGCTAGAGCCACACAATAAAAACAAAACTGAGTAAATATCCCTATAAGGGAATTATATGATCTCCTTATCAAGCCATCTAAACATTTCAACCCACAAAAATGAGGCCTGTAATTTCTTCAGAGTTCAAAGAATGTCTTATTTTGATGAGGATTTTCTTCCATAGTGTAAGTTAGTGCTTCCTACTCTCCGAGCAGAGGCCCACTGTGAATCTAATCTTCACCTTCTGAAACAGAATATTGACTAAGTACCTTTACTATGCATAAATCAGCAATTCGTTCTTCAGACATTTTAACTGCTACAATTTATACACAGATATACATACATTTTACTTATTTCTCATTGATGTTGAAGAATTAAGGCTCTTTTCTCCTTGGATCAAAGCAGTCTATTCTAAAATTTATATTTTAGACTTATTTTCAAGAAAGGGCCATTACTTTCTTCAAATTTTGATGCTAAAATATTAATGTAAATTAATGTGAAGCATCTGGACCAAAGATTCTTTTGAAATGACAGATTGCATTATATTCCCACACCTTGCCTTTTTCAAAAATTCTCCCCAAGAACTGTACAACATATATTTACATGGGAAAATAACATTGAGAAATTTGTTTGCTCTAAGAGAGCTTCAATCCAGTAAGTCACATTTATGCAGTCAGAGGAGAAAAAACTCCACTAAGCTTCTGTGATGAAAATGAACAAGATTCCTAGGAAACCGGGCTCCGGTGACAACCGCTCTTTGACTCAGGCTATTGGCCCACCTGCTCCATCTCACCTTCACCTATCAGGCTTTCGATGCCACCCCACTCAGCCCTGTGCCTGCTGGTGGTGCAAGGGACGAGCGCTCCTGGGCCCGCAGGCTGCCCCTCCGTGCGTGCGAAGGGCGGTCCTGGGAAGCCTCTTACATCTGCCCGGTCCAGTTTCCCTGACTCTCCCTACCTGAGCCCTCGTGGCGGCATAGTAGGGCTGGCCTGGAAGCAGCTCCTGTCTAGTTTTACCCTGTGTCCTTTAGTTCTCCACAGGACAACCAAGGGGTCTGTAAGAACGTCAACTCTGATGGTTTAAACCTGGAACAGCTGCTCGTCACTCTTTGGTTCAAGTCCTTCACTTCCAGGTCCCATCACTGCATTTAATCCCAGTGGTCAGGCACCATCCTGCCTTGGGACACGAATGCATCCTGGGACCCCCACCCCAGACATTCTCTGCGCAGACACCTCACTGGCTGTGCTTTCTCCAGAGCTGGTGACCACATCGGATAGGCTTTTCTGGTTTGTGCTTCCCCTAAAGAGAAACCTCCCTCTTGAGGGCAGCCACCATGAAATCCTTGCTTCCCGTCTTCTCTTCGGATGAGGAGGGCACTGATACATAACAAGGGTTCAGGAAATAATTGCCGGGAAGCGTTCAGGAAATAAGAGCGTAGCACTGGCTCTCAGCAGCTGGCTGGGTCACTCTCTGTCTTTGAACTTCTAGAATGGCGAAGGTAAATAAAGTGGCCACTTATCTCAGTGCCTGTTAAACTGCAGTCACTGCATATGCGTTAACTGCTGGGATGACGGTCATCATCAGGATCACCGCGCTGCAGGCTGGCCTTCACGAGTTGAAGCAGGTATAAAGAGCAGGGCAAGTGCTACCTACAACCACCACTTGTACCTGGGGTTTCTTGTCACCTGGAGGCCATTTGGCTTAGTTGAATGCTGAATGGGAGGTTGACTGGATTACGCATACATATGGAGGAGCATCTTCAGCCTGAGACGTTTCAGCACTGACGGGTGAGAGAGGTGAAGCTGCCCCTGGGGTGTGCACACAGGCAGAGGGACCTGGGCAAGAAGAACCAGGAAGAGGCCCAGGCACCCTCTGGAAAGGCACCTGAGGAATTGTGCAGGGATTTCCAGGAGAGGGGTCCTACCATGAAACCTAGAAGTAGAACAAGGCTTGGACAAGTGCCTTTAGTCATTACTAACTAACTCTGAAAGATGGTTTACGTTTTGCGTCATGGAAAGCTCCAGTCTTGATGTTAAGAGAATAAGATACAGTCAAGCAGACAGACTAATTATGGCCACTGTAACTATACCGCATTACCATCACCTGGGACACAGGTAGAAACCTTTCCATTAAGGTTATCTATCACTAATGCTACAAACAAATCTCTGTATTGTAGAGTTCTGGTTCAAAAAGTCCAGTCCACACATTCAAGAAGAGGTTTATGCATACATGCAGAACTCAAGAGTAGGGTAGGTAGATCTGGTCCAGATTGGGAGAGATCAGAAAAGTTCTGAGGGTCTTACTATTACAGTCACCCCAACTGTAACTTAAAACCACCACACAGGGTTATCACACCATTGCCTCTGCCAGCTCAGGAACAAACTTATAGCACCTTCTCTAATTCTTGGTGGTGCAGCAGCAGACAGGCATGAGGGGAAACAGTATGAAAAGTCTCAATGAAACATGGGAGCTGAGCTCCCTTGTTATCTGAACGTGATGGCTCTTTGCTAATAAAATCCAGATCCCATGCATCCTATCTCACAACATGAAATGACAAAAGTTTGTAAATTAGAAGACATGTAAGTCAAAGAATCACATCACACGAGGAAAGAGTGTAGTGTTCCTTCTGTCGGCAACAATCAATGCATCAGTGTGATATGATGCGAGGTTTCCCCCTCTAAGCAAGCAGCTCAGAGGTTAATGATTGGGTTCTGAGAGCCTTAACCTCATCAGTGGATTAATTCACAGATAACTGGGTGGCAACTGAAGGCAGGGAGGTCTGGCTGGGGAGCAGGTCACTGGAGAGCGCCTTTGGGGTTTATGTTTTGTCCCTGCTGAGCAGAGCTCTCTGCTTCCTGGTTGTCCTGCCCTGGGCTGCTTCCCTCCGCCATGTCTTCCTGCCACTGTGTTCTGCTTTGATTCAGGCCATGGAGTCGGCTGGCTGTGACCTGAACCTCTGAAATCATAAGCCAAAGGAAAATCTTCCTCCTCCAAGCTGTTTCTTGTCAGGTCTTTTGGTCACAGTGACACAAAAGCTGACTAAAATAGATACCAAGCGTACTTATTAACACATGATTTCTGAGTCCTACAGAATCCCTTTGAGATGTTTTGGTGAGCAGTGGTCGGGGGACAGGGAAAACTCTGCCATGAAGTGAACTGTCCCAGCACTGCAGTTACCCACATCCACCAGCACCTCCCCCTTTCCAGGGAAACGGGTGTATGGTCTACAGGGTCTTGTGTCTGATTAATGTCATCCAGTTTGAGCTATTGTTTCTTAATCACAAATGTATTTCATAAGTCATTTATATTTATTACAAAACTTTCACAAGTTAAACAAAACCATATACATTCACATGACATAATATGCCATTTATTAAGCAGCCATTTAGATTATAATGAAAGATACCAGTCTAGTTATATGAGAGCGCAGGAGGGAACACATAAAAACACCAAGACATGCTATGAAAATGTAAATATAAATTTATCATTGAATGAACAAATCTACAACTATCTTAATGACATTTCTCACGACACCTTTAGTTGACTGAGAAAGATAAACTGTGTTGAGTCAGGGTTTCCAAAGGAAGTGCCCGGGGTGTGCAGGACCAAAGTCTGAGCCCTGTGACTCACTGACAAACTGGCTCTGCAAGAGCAGCTGGAACTCCAGCCTGTTTTCACCAAGCAGTGTTCTACACGTGGGTTTTCAGGATGGTCCACAGAACCACATGTACCCCACACGTCGCTCAACTATGGCAGCCAGACCTTGTGGAATCCAGCATCATTTGAGATGTGGCTGCCCAGGAGGGAGCAGGTGCTGTGCACATTTGAGGCCAGCGCTGGGTCCCCTCCTTATCCCCCCCAAGGGATCTTCTCTTGGACCTCCCCGTGCCCTGGATCCTGCTTCCAACCTTGATCCCCTCAGACCCTAATTACCACGTGCCAAACCTGGACTCACAAAGAGTGCAACAGCGCCGTCTTCTTTTTTTTCCCTGGCTTTGGGCTGAGAAGCAGACTGCAGAGGCAGAAGGCCGTGGCAAGAGAAGCCAGAGGACGAGAGGACGGTGGTGGCAGCCAGGAGCAGCAGGTGGGGATGAAGGGCACAGCTGTCTTGGAGCTGGGTGCGCCTATCTTGTCCCCTGAGCAGACTTTTGCGTGAGGAACTAGCTGTGGATCCGCTCCCAGCGCCCGTCACCGCCCTCTGCAGCCTGCACCACTGCCACCCGTTCCCAGCTGTCTCCTGCTCTTGCCACCCCAGCCTCTTCCCCACACGTGCTCCAGCTTGCCCCTCATGCACAGCCCGGCAGCCCCAGCAACCTTCCGACAGAGTCCCATCAGCCTCACCTGCAGGGGCGCGCCAGAGGCTTCCAATCACCCTGGGCACAAAAGTCAAACAACTGGGTGGGGTCTTAGAAGCCCACAGCCCCCAGTGCCTCTGCCTTCTTTTCCTGCTGCTCTCAATCCACTACTCCTGGTTCCTGCCAGTTCCCATCTCCAGGGTTTTCACTGTTCCCTCTTCTGGAATGTTCCTCCATGAACAGCCCATGGCTGCACTGGCAGATGCTGTCTCCTTGCGATCGCTGACTGAAGGCTGTTCCCCTTGCCTCCCTCTTTTTTCTTCAGAGCACTTACTGTGGGATATCGTGTTGTTAGTCTACTCTGCTGTTAGCGCCACACAGAAACAACCTTGCCCACCGTTTGCTCTTTCTTGACAAGATCTGAATGGAGAAAACCCGCTTCCCTAGAGGTCCCGCATGGAAATCACTGCACTGTTTCTCAATGATCACTTGCCCTCTCTCATGGCCGCACCACCCTCCACACACATACTTTTAATAAACTCTTTGCTGGAGCTTGGCTAATAATACAGCCGCACATGCTGATATTCCGTTTGCTGGGATTGCAATCTGGGCGGGAGCTTCAGCTGCAGTGACTCTGTGGACAGTTGTTCTGCATCGCTAGAGGAGCCCATCGAGCCCCTGGCTTCCTCCTTCCCACAGGGAGCACTGGGCAGCTTCCCATGGGCTCATCCCAGGACCCAAGTGGCCAGACTGACAGCCCTCCAGCTGCACTGGAACCAGGCTGCCACCCTGAGTCCTCAGAGCCCCTGGTGGTGGTAACGTCCAGGACAAGCGAATGCCAAGATGCCTGGAGATCCACTCAAGAGTCCTCTGGGATCCAGGTGGATGTGGACAGTGCTGGGGGCTGACAGTTGAGCACCTAGGCTCTGTAGTGTGACTGCCTGTGTTCAAATTTCTGCTTAGGCACCAACTAGGTATGTGACCTTGGGAAGTTTGTGATCCTCACCGATACTAAATGTTCTGCCACAGGAGAAACTGAGTCCAGAGAAATGACTTTACAAAAGCTGGTTGTTGTTATTGGTGGTGGTGGTGTTTTTGGTATTCTTTTAATTTTCCCATTTAAAAATAGAATAATAGTATGTATCCTCAAGTTGTAATACAGATTAACAGAATTATTTCATAAGCATAAAACATATTACTATGATTCCTAGTGAAAAAAAATTTTTAAGAGAGAGAGTGAGTTAATTTTATTTTTCATCTGGTTTTTGTATTTCCTCCACTTAGTTGTGTATGTGGTGCTGGGGATCAAACAACTGGGTGGGGTCTTAGAAGCCCACGGCAAGTGCTCTACCGCTGAGCCACCTCTCCAGACCCTCCTAAACCCTTTTGCTTGACCTCGTAAAATGCAGAAAGATCTCAAGACTGAAGAGATATTTAAATGTGCATAGATGGTTTGAGTGGAGATGTATCTAAAATAATATGTCTTAGAAGAACTGAACAGCAGAAAGGATAAGCTGTTACTGACTTTTACATCTAGGGAAATATCTCAGGGCTCCTCAAGCCGTCACCTTTCAAAGTAGAGCTTCCCCAAAACTCCCAGGAACATGGAGCAGCCAGGATGGGAGAGAAGCTGCTGCTCGCCCTCACACCCGCTGGCCAGGCCCACATCCAAATGAGATCACCTACACAAAAATTCAAACATGAAGTTTCAAACAGCAATTTTGTTTTCACGTTTCTATAGAATTTAAGTTCCCTTACTGGAGGAAACTTGGTGGCAATTGACAATTATTAAATACTTTTTTGCAATGCATTATTGTACACAAAGCCCTTAGGACATGGAAAGAACCATAAGATAGGAGACTTCTCCAAGAACTGAAAAAGGCACCTTAAAATGTTTTCAAAGGACACCAAACTAAGATAGGAAAGGCTTCTAATTCTGAAAGGTAACCCTTTATAACCAAATGAAATGTCAAAGCAAAGGAAACGTCACCTTTACATAGTCTTGCTATCACAGAGGACTGCTAAATAATGTTTGCATGCTGTTATAAATACAAAACTTGTCAGGTCAGACCGGAACTGTTAAAATTTCTAAAGCAGTTCAGTTTCCATCCATGCTCTCCCAAATTCAGCTGTATCACTCTACTGGTTCAATAAGACTACCATGACATTACCCCCCTCTATAGGAGTAGTAAGTCACAGTCACTGTGTGTGGTAAGTCACAGTCACTGTGTGTAATGTCACAGGATCCAAATTATCAACATCTAACATGAGCCAGAACACGATTACCATGATTTATCCCTTTACAGAGATATCAAAGAACACAATGGGTATCAACAGTGACCAGGGACTCACGTGGAGGGTAGCAATGTGAACACTTTCAAAAGCTCTTTGCCTGAGACAGATGTCAAAGCAACAGTTCCAACCTATGTGATGTGTCGGTGTTCCTTGGCTTAGATCTTTCCAACACATCTGAATGAAAACTGCTTTCACCTGTGAATCTGTACCTTGACATTATCCTAGAGAAGTTCCCCATTCTTGGCCCCCTAACTGCATTTCTTCACACGATCAAGATATGACCACACCAAAGAAATACGCAGGAAAAGAAATCTGAGAACACTGCAGAATTAAAAACCTATGAGGGGAAAAACAGTGTGTCTTTAAATATGCATTCCAAGCTAAATCTCACTGAAAGAGAACACTTGTGGCTGGAACTGCATATCACGATAATACCAATTAATGTAAAATTAGAAATGCTTTAGGAGAAATCTGTCCCTCTCGGTGACTTACCTCATCATCCTTATACCACGACAGGCTCTCTGCAGTAAGCACGAACCAGTAGCCCTTGGAGCCTCCCTTCATGATGCCAATGTTGCTGATGGTGAGCCACCCCTTCCGGATTACCTGTGAAAGGACAGACACCAGCACAGGGCTTCAGTGGAGCACAAGCCAACACAGGGGCTGGACTGAGTGGAGTTAAAGTAAGAACAGTACTGCTCCCCCAAAGCGCAACTTCTACTGAGCCATTCAAGAGCATTTATCTTCCAAACGTGCAGATGACCGGAGGGAAGTCTCTTTCACTGGTGAATGAAATAAAAATCTTGGACTCATATGGATGGCGGAAATGGGGTGACTGAGACAGACAGGAATGGAAGGAGGCCGCCAAGAGGCTTGTGCCAGGCCTACTGACGGCTCTGCTGCTACAGTCAAAACATATTTGGAAGACTGGATCAACCATGGTCTCTGTGCCCACTGTTCTTCTCCCCTTGCCGCCTGCTGGTCCCTTCCTCTGCCTGGTTTGCAGCTCATTAGGATTCACAGCAGAGACACAGCCCAACCAATTAGCTGCTTTAACAGCTGTGGGTAAGGATGATTGAAGGAGAAGGCTAAAATTAAAAACTACAGTGAAGATTTGGCTGGTTTAAATGAACTTGATTTATTCATTGACTTATTTGCCATACACAAAACATGTGGCATCTTCAGAACAATCTCGAAGCAGCTTTCAAATTGTAAAACATTAGCAACCTGGACTATCAATTTGAGGGAAAAGATTAGGTGGCATTGAAGGGAAACCTCATTTTCTTTTCCTCACAGTGGCTGTAAATTAAATCGTTTTCTGCATAGCATAGTAAGCCATATCCTCTGTGCTGGGTAACTTTGTTGTCAGAGAACCAGAAACTCAGTTCTACCTGGAACTGTGTGATACTGTTCTAAACGTCAATAGCTGCCCTACGCCAAGATCGTTCACTATCCTAGAGATCCTGAAATACCAGAAACGACTTACTGAGGGACAGTGAGTTCCTAAAGAAGATGAAATGCTCTAATAACCAGACTTGATTGCTATGTTGCTGTTTGCTTTCCTAGTTGGAGGAGGAAGGCCAATCCTGGGGAAATGACAAGGAGACTCCCAGGCCACCATCCACATCTTGCTACCCCAGATTCTCCCAGGGGACTGACCTCCTTTCTAGTGTTCCACTGCTTTTAAAGACCCCCAAAGAACATCGCTCTTGATGCTAAGAAGTTTCCTCCATTGGTGAAAATTGCCCCTTCTTACTCTCCACTTGAGAAAGAATGGAGGGACATGTCTCACAGTGTGGCTCCTACCAGCTTTCTAACAAGTGCAGATTCATGGGCTCTCTGCCACTCTAAATGAACTAGGCAAGATATATACACACGAAACCCAGGAATCTACATTTTAACTTATTTCCAAGATGATTCTGACTCCTACTGGAGTTCGAAGACCACTGCGTGTGCACATTCAGCACATACGAACCAAACTTTGCTTTCCTTGGGGCAAAGGAGCATCTATAGTTTTCAACCAAAAGGAACCAGTTGAATTATTTCACACTAAGGTTGTCACCACACTTCCAGGGCTCAGAGTCACATATTAATCATGGTGCTCAAAGGAAGTGCGCTAATTTTTCACTTCACCCCATGTCTGTGGATACAGAAGTCTTCCAGGTTCTCCAGGAATGTTCTGCCCACCACTAGCCCAAGCTTGCTCCATCCGGAGGAGCCATGGATTCAGCCCAATCAACATTCCTTTCAGGACCTGTCATCTGTCACAGTGCAAGGAGCCTGATGATGCCACAGTCCACGCTCTCAAGAAATCTCACACTTCGGGGAGGCAGGCCCATAAGGATGCAGTGTTACTTCAGTGGCACAGAAGGAGTGGTGTGCCAAGAGAGGGCAGCGGCACCACGCGGGAAGCTGTGACAGATGCACCTTGAGGAGCCTGGAAGGGGAGCAGAGGCTGTCAGGGCAAGGAGTTTGCCTGTTTGACAAATAAGAACAAAATGTGAAAGAGCCACAGGAGGGGGACGAAGAAGTCAAGGCTGGAAAGGGAGGAGACATGAAATCCCAGAGGGTTCAATTCAGTGAGACCCTGAATGTTGACCTCACTCCTGGGACGTGCAGAAAACAGACTTCAGGGTGGGAACAAAAGCCATGGCGTGGGGCTGGAGCAGTGGCTCTGTGGTTACGGTGAACGGACAAGGGTTCAAACCCCAGCACCACGTACACAACCAAGTGTCAGAGCAACAAGAGCCACATGAAAGACTAAGTGGAGTTGATTCTTTTTCTGTCATTCTCACTGTCCCTCTTAAAAAAAAAAAAAAAAAAAAAAAAAAAAAAAAAAAAAAAAAAAAAAAAAGCCTTGGCATGTGAAGCTGAAAACAAAGGATTCCACTGGAGACACAGTCAATAGGACTTGTCACAGGATGGCAGGAGCCCGGAAGAGGAAGACTCCAGAAAGAGCAGCCACTATCCACTAGCCACACTGGGTTACTGAGCCCCCACAACCAGCTTCCAATGAGAGGTGTGACGGTCAAGTGCACCAAGTTTCACTTGGTATGAAATATTTTAAATATCTGATTTTTAATATGGCTACCAGATTTATAAGACAGGGTGGTATTTCAGAATGATTCTGAAACTCTTGAATCAGCCATGTTCCAGAACTCAGAAGGAATGGAAGAGGAGGAGCACATGTTAGAAAGAGTGTGGGTGACGATTTAGGCCACGTTGAATCCGTGGTGCTCCTAGGAAAGCCATCAAGCAGTGACCTGACCTCTGAAGCCAAGGGAGAAGTTAGACTCGGCACACACGTCACTGGCAATTAATACTCAGCAGAGTTGCAGAGGCACAAGGTGGAATCCGGGGGGAGGGGGGTACCAAAAGTTAAAAAGAGCTCTCAGGACTGAAAAGCAGTGTCAGAAATCAGTTCAACCAGGTCTCAGGCTTGTCTGCTTTGCTGAGTACTCAAAACTGAATTCAGTATTCAAACACTAACAGGTGGTAAGTGACTGTCGTAGGGAAGTTGACAAATTGGTGAATTTAAACGTGAATATGAAACTAACATTTTATCTTACTCTAGGAGGGGAGCCTCAGCCAAACCCATCGCCTCAACATTCTTTTCAATTTTATTTAGTCTTTTCCTCCTCCCCCCGCTTTCTTTGTCTGAGTTCTTACACCTTCCGTTCTGACCATTCTTGTTACAGGTCTGTCTTTTCCTATTTCGTTCCACTGTTTAACCTTGATTGCATGGTTTCTGTCTCCCCCAATTCCTTATTAAAAAAGTGTACTGGGAATTATTTTGTCTAAATTCTACTTTGGGCTTATTGTCATGGGGTAGGGGATGAGTCTATTTGTGGAATGTACTTTCTTTGTTGACACAGGATCAGCGTTTCCCAAACTTTCCGTGGCTGCATCTTGACAGATGACAGTGGTCAGTGCTGCACAGACTTCCACGGATGCCCGTGCGGGGATGCAGACAAGAGCACCCTCCACGTGGAGCCATGATCCTGGTCCTCTCCGAGTTCGAAGTCTGTTGTAATGCAAAGCACTGTCAGGTCCTAAGGATCATAGAATCTGTCATTTATGCCAATCCTTTATAAATTCCCTATTTCTTTTCAGCGCTAGGGATTGGATTCAGGGCCTTGCGGATGGAGGAAATGAGTTAGTTCCCTCCATGCTATGAGAAAGCAGGCTTGTCAGGGTCTGAAAGACCTATGTCAGGGGTGAATTCGGACCCCAACATCTGTCCAGAACTTTGCATCACAAAATCAATTCACAGACAAGGGATGAAATTATGGAGAGAGAAAAAGCACATTCAGAAGAGTTCCAGTGCGGTCAAGGCCTTGAACTTTGTTTGTAAGCAAAGGGTTTTGACCTTGGCCCTGCTTCTGGTAGACCATGCACACTTTTTCCAGCTATGCAGCTGGCTTTTAATTGTTGCAGCTTGAGAAAAGGTTGAAAGCCAGAGGCTGTTGGAGAGTTTGGCCTTGGGAGATCAGAAAAATTTGCTCATGGGTTTTCTCCACAAATGAGCAGCTGCTTCTGAAAAGACAGTTCTATGCCATGGGGCCTACCTGGGCACAAGCTGGGGAGCTGCCCACCCAACGAAGGCATAGGTCAGGCCAGTCACCCAGGTGTGGAGGGACCTACACCTCAAGCAAGCCATCCTCAGCACACAAGCTGCCTGTCCTTGAATTTGGCTGCACAGATTTTTTCCAAGCAAGGTCCTTTGAGGCCAGGGTTCGATTACAGGGAATCTTCTTGTGTTGAAGCTGAGGGTCTTGGAGGGGAATCACATCTGCCACTTTCACACTGAAAGCCAGATGAAGTTCATAGGGTCTGGGGACGTAAACAGGGCCTGGGATAACTGCTCTAGAGGATCAATTTGTTTTACTGCTTCTGATGTGGCACTAGTGCTGGGACCATCTTTCATGCCCCATTTGCTTTGTGGAACAAAAGCTATGGTTTACAAAAGTGTCCTCCAAAGGTTCATGTGTTCAAGGCCTGGTTCCCAGGGTGGTACCACTGGGAGGAGGTAGGGCCTGCTGGGCAGCCCTTGGTCTCTAAGGAAGTGCCCTGGAAAGAGAATGGCGTGCTGCCCCTACCATAGGCCCAGAACTGAGGGGCAAATCAATCCTGGGCTGGAATCGTCAGCAGCTTGAGGAGAAATAAACTTTTTATAAGTTATCTGCCTCGGGTATTGCAGCAGAGTGATGGGACTCTGCTAGTGCGGTAAGGAACACAGGAGACTGTCCCCATGTTCTTGGAGGCCAGTTCAGGGGCCGCTGCTCAAGGAACCCCAATAGCACATGGACAGAACTCTCTGCCCGCGGCTGCTGGGAGAACAGGAAGTGAAGATGACTGTTCTTCGATGTTCCACAAGGACTCTGACTCTGCAAGCCCCTTAGGGATTACATCTTTGGGCTTTAATTTCTGGGAACTTCGTAGTCGGGGGAGGTGGTGTATATTCACAGTGAGGACATGTCTGTTTTGTTGACATTTTATAATATGATTTTTAAATGAATGATGGCATTTGGGCATTGCATCATCTTTGATTGGCTATGGAAACAACCTGGCTGAACGTAGTTTGAAATAGGAAATAAAGGAAGGACCAAACATTTACCTTCAGTACTGATTAGCCTCAGAGTGGATTTTACCAGTGTACTCTCTGGCCTATTTCAGAGCCTCTGTCCACTAGCATTCTGGGGAAGCCCAGGGGAGCCAGGGTTAGCCTTGGAGGACTGACTTCAAGACGACAGGAGCAGTGGCTCAGCGGTTACAGCACTTGCCTGGCATGTACAAGTATGCGGGTTCGAACCTCAGCACCACATACCCAGTGAAGTGTCAGAGCAAGGAAAGCCACATGAAAAACTAAATAAAAATTGTTCCTGTCTCTCCTCTCTCTCACTGTCCCTCAGGATTTAAAAAAAAAAAAAGATAAGAACAAAATTGACAGGCTACTGCTCCCCTCCCCTACAGGGGCTAGCCACACCCCTGGTGACTTATAAGATTAGCAATTAAATCAAGGGAACGGAAAGTAGGAGGGAGCTGGGGACAGCTGCTCTGGCTGGGGGACTACGGGCACTCTTGCTATTCCTCACTCATCCCACCCCAGGAGGAAAAGCGGGACAGTGCAGCCTGGCGGATCTGGGCAGACAGGAAGGAACGGTACAGGGCCATCCTCTTCCCCAATCTCAGGCGGAGCCGAGGGATACATGCATCTCTGGAAAAGGTCAGACGTCTTCCACGGCACTTGATAAGTCAGTAGACTTGTTCCCTAAATGCCTGTGTGGACCAGGCCCTGTGCTATATACGCGGATCGGGTGACTCCAGGGGAGGGCTGCCCTGCAGACAATGAACTTCCACATCTGACAAGCTAATTTTATGACTGGGGTAAAGGAGGAATGGAAATGAGAAAATAAAGTGAAGGGAGGGAGGCAATATGTTCCTTATGGGACAGATGAGGAATGGAGACTGTTCCTGCTTGCCTGCCCAGCCCACGGGAATAAGCAGCAGGCCCTCCTCCCAGGGGCTCACACGCTGGGTGACATCCTGCCCCACCATGCAAAGCACCCTGAGAGGTTTCAGCCTCTCAGCACTCAAAGGAAATAAAATCTCTCTGATGGGTTGGTTTTGGAGCCCCAGCCCTCAACTCATAGCATACACAAGGATATTGGCTACTGCCTGGTTCCTAACAGCAAGCAACTGGAAACACTTATCTGTGGAACAGGGAACCTGGTGGATGGGTCATGACAGAATCCTCTGATGCTGAGTTCAGCAAAAATACCCAACGCACAACGTGAGTGAAGCATTTTTGCCAGGGTGTACTGATATTGGGACAGGTACACTGACACTGGACTCCGGAGTCAGACTGTCTGGGACTGGCTTCTCATTCCAATTCTTGCCACCTGGGTGACACTGAGGGTTAGGTAGTCTCCCGCTCTTTCTTCATTGGTAACAGGGGATAATAACAATACCTGCAACAGAGCTGTTATAAAATCATGAGTTAATATACGGAAAGGACTTAGGTCGGTACCTGTTAATGTTATGCATTATGATTTCATCATATTTGTCAACGTTGGAAAGATTGTATGTGTGCCTGAAAATGCTTACTATGACTGAAAATCGGTGGCAAGATACAAAGTTACTTTTATTTTGCTTTTCAATTTCCCTGTAATTCCCCTTACTTTCCTACAATACTAATGTTATTGAAAATAAACTGGCATCACGTAATTCCTTGTTTCAAACAAGCACTTTCTTCAGCTCTCCTTTGATGTGCAGGGAAGAATAGAGAGCGGAGAAACCAGGCAGATTGAGAGGAATAACAAAAGGAGCAGCTCTGGAGTCAGATGTGGGCTCTGTGATTAAAGCAGCTGGACTATTTTAAATAAGGAACAGATCTGATGGCCTGAAAACTACCAATTGCATGCGATAGATAAAAGCTGATTGAAAATAAGAAGCTAATATTGACTGTTCTTATCCAATCTGCTGCCAAAACGGAGAACTTTCTGGTTTCTCCATAAAAATCAAACCTCTACCTAATAACACTGGTAGAAGTTTAATGGTGGCCGCCTGAATGCAGTTTTGTGAGTTACAACTCCAAGTCACTGTGTCATGAAGCCACCTCACCATCGAATCAGTCCCCTGCCCGCTTTGGGCTGCGAGGATCTCAGCACTGCTTCTAGGGCACTGCCCCATCTTCCGTTCGTCTGCCCCGTGGAAGGCCCTGGAGCTGTGGGTGCCGAGCTTCTCTTCCAGACGCTGGCCCTTGCTCGTGGGGTGAGGGTAAGCTTCATGCCTCTGCAGCTCCGAGGCTTCTGCTCTATCTCTATTCTCAGGATCACTGCTAATGATTTCTTCCCCTGCTCACTGCGTCTCAGAATCTGCTCAACTGCCACCGACCCGCTGCTCCTGCCAGATGCGCAGCTCTTCCTGGAGAGTCCACTGAGTGAGCTGTTTATTCTCAGTTTACTCACCTAAGCCTCTACAAGATCCAGGCCATTAACCATGAGGAAAATCAGGGCTATTTTTTTTCCCCACTTTTTCTCCTGCATCTTTTCCACTGACTTCTTTTGAAGTCAAGGGCCCTCCATGTGGAAGAGATTGCAAATGATACAGAACAGAATGAGAACTTAACCCGTCGTCTATTTCTAGAACACATTCAAGGCCAGCAACACACATGCACAGAGGAAGACGTGCTTCATAATTAGCAGCAAGGCCTGGACAAAATTAGGATATTGTCCTGAAAAATAACCTAGATAGCTTCTTTGAGAGGAAAAAAAAAAGAAAAGCCCCTTACTAAATATTAATTCTTTTAATAGAAAATTAGTCAACACCTTATATACGTCAGACAGCACTGGTGACCCAAGCAGCCCCAGCCTCCAGGGAGCTTGCAGAGAAGCGGGGAGGCCCAGAGGCAAACGTGGAATCACGGAGACCAGCCTTGCGGTGGCCCCAGCATGGCTCAGTCTGAGGAGTGCTCGGACCAGCAGGGACGTGAGAAGAAGCATGCCAGCCACACAGAGCAAGAATGAGCCTCGAGCAAGACCAGCCAGAGGGGTGGCAAACCACGCCTGGCCCGGCAATCCATTTAGGGACACTGGATCTTCCTCCTGGAGGAACGTGCTTCAAGCAGAGCGGTGACATAGCATGGCCAGCAGGAAGAGCTGCCTTTCATCTCTGGCTTCGTGAAGAGACCAGAGACAGGAGAGAGGATGCTGGGAGGTGAGAGAGGTGACCCTGGCAAACTCCTCTGATGGTGACAGCTTCACCCACAGTGGTTGAAGCAGATGGACCCGAGGAAGTCTTAGGAAGAGAAATTAGTGTGACAGTGATAAACTGGATATGACAAGGGACGAGGCATCTAGATGACTCCCTGAGTCTAAGCTCCTGGAGCAGGAAGACTGCAGCACCCCTGCTGCAGGGAATTGAGCACTGTGCTTAGTCGGGGGACAAGGCCCAGTCTGCTCATGTCGAGTGGGAGCCTCAGGGATGGGCTGCTGTCTGTCAAGCAGGCTAGATCAGACACACAGACTCGTGAGCTGGTGAGTGGGGGAGAGACTGAGAAGAGAAGAGGACCCAGCTCTGAGTCTTAGGGAAAAGCAGCATGTGCTGGCCAGGTGGAGGGAATGAACACGTAAGGGAGATAGGGCTGGCTGGAAGGGTGAGAGAAAGGACAGAGAAGTCAGCGGAAGGCAAGCTTCAGTGAACAAAGGACCGAGAGGTCAGATGGCACTGTGAGGGAGAGAAAGATCACAAGTCAAAACTGGGGGTTGGAGAGGTGGCTTGGCAGTTACAGCGCTTGCCTGGCACACGTGAGGACTCGTGCTTGAACCCCAGCACCATGTACACAACGAAGTGTTGCAACAATGAAAGCCACATGAAAAACTAAATAAAATTGATTCTCTCCCTCCTTTCCCTCCCTCCCCCACCCCTCTCTTTCATTAATAAAAAAAAAAAAATTTTGAAACTGGCCTGGCAGGCATGGTAGTACATGCCTGTAATCCCAGCAGCTCAGGAGGACTGCAAGTTCAAGCCCAGCTTCAGCAACTTAGTGAGGCCCTAAGCAACTTAGTGAAATCCTGTCTCAAAATAAAAAATAAAAAGGTTCGATGCTTACGCAACCCTGGGTTCAAGCCATGGTACAAAAAAAAAGTTAAAATTGCTTCCTTGGTTTGGGTAACATGGGAGTTATTCAAGAGACACTGTTCAACAGATTTAACCAGTATGACATCAGCATGACCAATTGAAAGGGGTGCCAGGGCCACAGGGCTGGATCCGGGGATTGGAGGCTCCCTTCTGTACCAGTTTTTGTCTTTAATTTCTGGACAGGGGAGTTGGAAGGGTTCTGAGAGCGGCTTTGGTAGCTCTGCAATAGATGGCTGATGAGCAACAGCCAGATACAGCTGGTGTAAAGCCCTGGATCCTACTGCCACCAGCTGGCTGAGCAGCCCCCAGGGTCAGCTCCGCGCCCTGATGAAGAGGGCAACAGAGCTGGAGTTTCTCCAGGCCACTCTGATTCCATACCATAAATTGAATCTTTCCTAAAATCTCTTCTAAATGAAAAAAAAAAATCTTCCAAAATAAAATCAGCAACTGGCCAATAAAGAAAACATATATAAAACAATGAATCAGTTTTAAAGATGTGCCTGGAAATTTAGGCTTCTATATGCAAGCAATAAGATGTGCTGCCAGTCACTCAGGTTAAACCCACAGAGCAACTTATCAATGCCAAGTGAGACTCGCCAACACATTTCCAGGTTTTGGGTTTCTAGGACAGTCTGCAAAATTTATTTATTATTTTTATTTATCTTACAACACCTCAGAAGCAGAGTACCAATGGTATTACTAAGGAAATACTCAAAGAACTCAGCTGTTAAATAAATGTCTTCTAATAAAAAAGGCATTCACAAATCCAACATGAAAATCCAGTACAGTCATAAATGAGCAGCTTTTGGTGAACAGGGCTTTCTGCCTGTACAAAACCAGTCAGCCTGGCTGCCCTGTCCAGCCCAGCCAGGTCTCAAATGCCCCACCACCATCCCGTCAATACCCGACTCTCACACTGACCCAGCTCTCTGTCCACCTGTCTGTCCTCTCTGGTCTGAAGGGCAGAGAATGCCTCACACGTCCATAGCCCTACATCTCAGAACCCTTCTTCAGCATTTCTAAGGATTTTTCCTGCTAGTGATTACAAGAGAACAAAATAAAACCCCCATTCCTATGCATAACTGCTTCTACCTTCCTCCACTCCAAACACTGTGGCTTTCAAATAAAGACCAAGGATGATACTCATAGGACTCCAAGTCATAAAACCTGAAGATACAAGCCATGTACTTGTAGAGGAAAATGTCACCATTCCAGTGCTACAAAAAGAGATGGTGCAGGCCTCAGGAAGACTTGGAGGGGAGGACTGGGTTGAGGCAGCGTGGCTGAAGCACGTTCTCAGAAATACTAGTGCAGGCAGATATGTACCAAGATGGTGTGCACAGCTAGATGGAATTCCTACAATGCCCCTCCTCTTCTCTCAAGTGTACAAAGCTGTCTTATATTCAAAATACCAAGGTGAGGTCTGGCGTGGTGGTGCACACCTGTAATCCCAGTGGCTGGGGAGGCTGACACAGGAGGATTGGATCACAAGTTCAAAGCCAGCCTCAGCAACTTAGCGAGGCCCTAAATAACTTAATGAGATGCTATCTCAAAATAAAAAATAGAAAGTGCTGGGGATGAGGTTCAGTGGTTAAGTGTCCCTGGGTTGGTTCAATCACTGGTACAAAAAAAAAAAAAATAAAATAAAAAAGCTGAAGAGAATATACCATGACATCCAATAGCCCGACCTGGCGGAACTAATATTTAATTAACAGTTCCAAAATTTTATGTATATACCCAAAAAGTGCTAACTGCTCAGAGCCAATGCTGTATCTAGACATCAGCTAGGGATAGAGGAGTCATCCATCCCTTGTCCTCAGAATACATAGGTGGTACAGAATGCTCACTATGTTGATCTGAGTTAACTGAGTACCTGTCATGTTCCTAGGTGCTAGAACTTTCATTCACGTGTCAGGATGGGTTGTGGTGAGTGTGGAAGTCAGACAGAGATAATAAACAGATGATTAAATCCAAGAGGGTGCTTTCTCGTTTAGCCAGAAAGTTCCTCTGATAAAATCCTGTTTCTGTAGAGATCTGAAGAAATTTAAATGGCCAACTAACTGTGTGGGTAGTGTTGGAGGGTGGGGTGGAGCGGGAGGTGGGGAGAGATTCCAGCAGGAGGGAACAGGTACCAAATCCTAAGGCAGAACCTTCAAGGAAGCCTGTGGCCTGAGCCAGTGAGGAAATGGGGTCAGAGATGTCATACAGGCCTCACAAGTCTCTGGAAGATCTTTAGCTTTGCTTCCAAGAAGGATGGAAATCATGGAAGGGTTGTGAACAGGGAAGGGAGATGATCTGTTTCATGGAGCTCTCTGGCTGTGTGCTCAGACGCTCGGGAGAGCAGGGAGAGACAGATGGAGCCCAATGACCCAGGGGAGAGACAATGATGCTGTGAGCAAGGTGGCAGGGACAGACCAAGCCACAGTGGTCAGATTCCAAGCATGGCAGGTTTGGTTCCTGGAAGGGAAGTTGTGGTGAGAAAGGGGAAAACATGAATGGGAGACCTCCTGCAGGGCTTCCCCTGGGCCCTCTGAGGACAGGAGCATCCTCTGGTCTCTCTCCATCCCTAGCACCAGGCACACATCCTACACCTGCTCCTATTGTGTTACTGTTGTCATGGATAAAATCCTTCAGGATGGACAGACACAGGCTACATGTGGACAGAGATGCACGGGGAGCTGGGTGATCCATTTGTTTCCTTTGTAGACTGTTGTGAGGATAACAATGATTTTTAATGATTAGTTTTATTGCCATTTCCTGGTCCAATGCTTTTATCCTGCCAACATTTCCGATATACTTCCTAGATACTAGACAGCATGAAACGTTCTAAATGCAAGCGACAAGTTTTGACCGACTTCAAGGTGTTCAGGACCCCCTCAGAGGCTGCAGGCAACTCTGTGGGTAACTCTGTGCCATGTGGAGCCCAGGTCTCAGCCCTCCAGATGCAGCTCCGCCCCCTGGACCTCGATCCTTAACCTCCCAGAGGAGGCAGTGCTTCCCAGAGCAGGCAGAAGGAGCGCTAACCAGTACTGGTCTCTATTTGTTCAGGATCAAAGGGCGCAAGGCAAGGAGGAGGGAAGGACTGATTCCCTGAGGGATGCTGGGAGTGTTGTTCTCTCCGCTCACTTGGCAGATGCCTACATGTGTAACTTCTAGAGATTCTGGTAATGGGAGAACCTTTCTGGGGCTTTATGTGAAAGGAACTGTAGCGATCTCAACTGTCCAGCGTGGTCTCTGCCTGGCCTCCTCCGCTCCTGACTCCAGCCTCTACTGTGCTGGCCTCCCTCCAGTTTCCCCAGCACACAGCCCTTCCAGGCAGGACTGCTTCCTGACCTCCTCGTGCCTTGCTGCGTCTTGATCTGAACCCACCTACTGCACCCCCATAGCCTCTTTCCCACAAGCCCCTCCATCGTCACTTTTGCTCATGCCAGAGTATTTTAATTCTCTGCAGTACAAAAGTAGCCAGTTTTTTGTTGCTCATTTGTCTTCTTCTTATCTATTTCCTGTCTTACCCACAAGTGGAATTTAAGCGTCTCGAGAGCTAGAACTTATTGTATCTGCCACTCTACCCTCAGAGGTCTGCCTGACATGGATTCAAACAGTGGGAAACGGACCAGCAAATGATGCCAAAATCCCTTCAGAAGGCTGTAGTGTTTGCCTCTTTGCTTCAAACTAGTTAAAAAGAAAAGAGATGCAGAAGATATTCTTGATTGACACAGACCTACAAGGGGATTGGAACATGATTAACAACACAAATGGGATAACTCACAGGTACTGCCACATGACACAGGATGCACCGTATGATTTTTTGTAAAAGCTTCAGACATTAGTCAGTGTAAATACTGGATACAAAGATGTTAAAATGCATGTTAAGGAAACATGGACTTGCTGAGTTTCTCTGTTCCTCATAGTAAACACACACACACACACAGGAAGGAGGAGGTAACAATAGTAGGTGGCCTTGTAGAATTGCAATAAAAATTCAATGAGCGAATCCGTGGGACAGTGCCTGACACAGAGCAGGCAGCTAAAAGAAATATTAGCTGGTCTACCATTGGGTCAAGATCAAATTGAAAATAAAACTCGTTTTTCATTTTGACTTCTTTCCATATCTCAATAAAACAACTTCTTTGCTAGGGAAACCGTTTCCCCCTTAGTCATCGAACTACACACTCAGTAAATAAACAAGGCACCGATTCATACCCAGAGCGCACCACTTCACACAGTTAGGACTGTCAAGTTAGAGGAGCCATGGGAGCTACTGGTTGAGTTGAAAAGTTTTGTAAGAAAATTTTAGGATTTCAAAAGGACAGCTTCATTAATAATAATAAAAATGACTGTTAACCCTTAACTAATATTCGCTGTGCACTGGGCACCTTACAGGAACCGTCCCACTAATCCTCCCAAAGGCCCTGAGATACGTGCGGCTGTTCGTCCTACTCCACCTCTGAATGCTGTGATAGAGACACTAACTGATCCAGCCAGCAAGTGCAGATGGGGACCAAACTCTCCTTGGGTTCCATGTTGATGCTCTTAACCTCATTGTTCAGGGCAAAAAGAGACACCACTACAGATCCGCCTTCCCTTTGGATAAAAACTGATCATTAACACGTGAAAGGTGTCATGTGGGACAGGTCACAAAAACTCGCTGTGCCCTCAGTCACACAAGTGTTGCTCCCCACACCATAAGCATTGTGAGGGTTAAAGAAATAATGAATGTACTGGCACATGCAAGAGATTCTTACTACACGACAGCGATTTTTGTTATTGCTCATCAAAATGAGGTAGCTGTAGCGCTCCGCATGGCTGTTCTGAAGGGCAAAGCTCCTAACACCCTGTACAATACAAAATGCTCATTCAATAAGTTGTAGCAATTATTATGATAACTTCCAGAGAACAAGAGGTAGAAATATTAATATGCATAGCAGCGTCTGGGTTGTGTAACCACCCAAGAAAAGAGGAGTAGCTGGGATTCTATCTTCAGGAACCAGAGGCCCTCCCTCCCCTCGCACTGACAGGGTCTCTGCACCCTCTCTTACATTATCCTGTTCTGATTCATTTGCAACCGTGTTTGCTGGGCCCCGTTTGGAAGCTTCTGTGTCTGAACTCAGATCTGCCATTCCCTGGCTATGGGAACTTGGGGAAATGATGTTACCCAGCCAAGCCTCGCTTTTTGTTTTCATCTGAGAACTAGAACTAAAAATCTGAGAACTGGAACTAAAAATCCTATCTTTGAACAGATATTCTGAAAGGGCAGTGGATGTACCTAAAGGGCTCGGTACAATGTCTGGCATCGGGTGAATGCTCCATAAATCATAGATATTATTATCAAGACAGCCCAACTGTGGTTCATGCACCTTTGGAATTACTGTACCTTCCCTAGTCCACAAGTTAACCACTGAATTATTGGTACGATGGTTCTAAACCAGGAGTATAGCAAAACCAAGGGCTATTGGTAAACGGGTAGCGGGCATATGGTATCATCACAATGCCTGAGCAGAGGTCCACTCTCCCAACTAAAACCAAAATATCACCTACTGGAGTTCAAATCCAATGCATTCTAACTGATTATCAAACTTCAAGCAGTTTCTTTGGAAGACTGGGATTTACTATACTCAGAACCACATTTCAGAGCTACTTCTAATAACTGATGTCAAGACGTATTCAAGTGGGAAAGTTAAATAGTCACCATAAGCAATCCTGAAAGGATGACTGTGGGTAACAACTATTTTGAAGAATCAATTTCTTTCTTCTGGATGACAAAACATAATGTTCAAAATTAAAAAGCAGTTTTAAAACATTCTAGACTTTCCCTGATCGATGCTAGTACCACAGTCATTATTTCACAGACAATTTACACATCTGGCCATTTAACTCCAGGTTTTAAAATCCTTCCCTCGTTTACTCATTGAGTGGTTGGTTATTTGTTGGATATCCATTATGAGATTCCGTTAGACACAGAGAAGCCCGAGGTGGAAGTGCCCACTGCTGCCCTCGATCTAACAGAGCTCACAGAAGCACATGGGAGACAGACGCAAAGCAAGGAAGTACACCATGGCAGGGTGAGAAAGGGATGAGATTCTACAGGACAGAGTGGAGGACTGAGAACAGGGTGCAGGCAGCAAAGCATTCCTGAGGATGTGCTGTTTCAAGTGAGGGGACTGAGGAGATGCTGCTTAGGTAAGGGAAGGAGGGAAGGAAGGGAGGGAGGAAGAAAGAGAGAAAGAAGAAAGAAAGGGAGGGAGAAAGGGAGGGAAGGAGGGAGGGAGAGAGAAAGAAATGAAGGGAGCGAGGGAGGGAGATAGAAAGAAAAAAAGAAAGAGAAAGAAAGGAAAGGAAAGGAAAGAAGGGAGGGAGGGAGGGAGAGAGAAGGGAAGGGAAGGGAAGGAGGGAGGGAGGGAAGGAGAGAGGGAGAGAGAAAGGGAGGGAGATAGGAAAGAGAAATAAGCATTCCAGGCACAGGAAAGAAAATCACAGGGTTCTGTGACAGTGGTGCACACCTGAAATCCCAGCAACTCAGGAGGCTGAGGCAGGAGGACCATGAGTTACAGGACAGCCTCAAGAACTTAATGAGACTCTATCTCAAAATAAATTTTAAAAACGGCAAAGGGGTGTATATAGCTCGGTAGCAGAGCACATGCCTAACACATGTGAGGTCCTGGGTTCCATCCCCAGTACTGGGGGAAAAAAAAAGAGTCCCAGGAGGGAAAGACCTTGCACCATTGCAGAAGCTGGTGGAGCCCAGAACTCCTGAGTGCCAGGGCGCAGGAAGGAACCAGATGCAGTCAGGGAATGGGTGGCGGATGCCAGAATTTGGACTCCATCTGAAACTAGGGACATGTTTCTGAACGATTGTAACCCGAGGAGGACCACACTGAGATTTTTATTTGTATCAAAACAAAGCAAAATGCATTCAAATATCTACGATTGTTAATTTTAGCAAAATGTTTTAGGGGAGAGTGTTGGAAGTTCTGGTTAAAGTCAGCCTTCCAATTACTGGTGGATTTTAATCACTCAAATCCTTCCTGACCTCCTTCATCACTGCTAATTGAAAATTGGCTGTAAGTCAGGAGACTTCATGAGGAAACTCAATAAAGTATGTAACAGATGAAGTCTTGATTTCCACTGAAAACTGAAGGACACATAAGGAACAGGCATTTTGATTTCTCTGGGAAATGGAGGGGCCCTGGTAAATCTCAGCCATCCAGAGCAGCTATTTTGCTAATCCCCTAAACTAGTTGCAGATGTTGGCTTAGCATCTGTAATTTTAAAATTGTCTCATATTTCCAAAACCTGACTCTGCATGCACCGGAAATCGGTGACATGAATTATGAACTCCAGGAAGAGGAGAAGCACAAGAAATACCAGAAGTGATGGGAGATAATGTTCAGACAGCGCCCGGGCTCCGTGCACAGGATGGGTGAAGGATGACACGGGTCTTCCTCCAGGATCCAGACCTGCCACCCGGCACTCAGAAATGAAACCCTGTGAGGGGATGTACCAGCAAGAGGAAGTCATCTGTAGATAGCTGGGTTCTCAAAAACAAATCCTCCTTTTCCCTTTCCCCTCCTCCATTCTCCAGCGGGTCAACAGGAAGACCAAAGTGCCGGAAAAGGAAAAGGGTTTTTGAAGAGAAGAAATAAAAAAAGAAAAAAAAAAAAAAAGAAACACAAATGTATGCTAAAAATTCCTTACCTTAATTAAGAAAATCAATTTTAGTAAACCAGGGCAAGGAAGCAAGAAAATGACTTCTATTAAACTAACGTTTTGGTTATGATTGTGCCTTTTTCATAAAAGATATAAGTCATTACAGACTCAAATGAAAACTTTTAAAAGTGGCCGGAGATGATGGAGCCCCACGGTTAAAAAATTATATTGCAAATGAGAATAATCATAGGCATTAAAAATAATTTAAATTACGATGATGGCTGTATTGAGTCTTAGTGTCTGCATTTCTCAAGTTCATATTTACATGCAGTATTTTCAAAGCAGTCCTCCGTCCATCCAGGCAGTACAAATGGAAGCACAGCTACTAATCTGCCCAAAGGGGCCACCCGTTACAGGCGGCACATAAATCACCGCACCAGGAACCAGGACACAAACTTCAGCCAGTTATTTGGTAAGAAGGGAGCACAGCACAAAGCTTCAGGGAACTGACACTCATTTTCTGGATGGGACGCATTCGCCCTGTAGAATTCAGCCTAATGGAATTCCCTGGGGAGGGGAACGGGTTGGTTGCTGAGTCCCAGAAATTTCATAGAAACTTTAGGATAAGTTCCATGGTAACTTTAGGGATCATTCCTAGCTTTAGGATAAGTTCCATGGTAACTTTCGGGATCATGCCTAGCTGAAGCTCCGCATGTTCACATTTTGTTCTAAAGATTATCCTTAAGTTTTCATTTTCTGTGCTTGTCTAATTGGGAACTGTGTACTGCTAGACAAACAAGCCACTCTGATCTTCCCAGAAAGTTTCAGATAAATCTGAGAACAGCGTTATCTCTTTTGCGCTATGAAGACTACTCCAATTAAATCAAAATCTTGCTGAACCAGGCAAACTACTCCCAAGAGAAAGTAAAAACGATTCCCCAGGAACTATGAGGGGCTTGTTTATCTCAGGAAAGGAGAGAAGGGACCTCACAAAGGGGCTGGGGACTTTCAGCAAACAGCATTTTAAGCCAAATGTCAAGCTGCTATCTGGGCAGTTAAAGCCCTATGATTAGAATACACATACATATCTGAGGATAAAAAATTACATTGCTCTCAAATGGGATTATCCCAGTAGAAATAACATTTTAAAATTTATGACAAAGTGTCCCAACAACTCACACTAATGCTGGCCATAATGCACCGACATTACGAACCTTGACCCTGAAACAGCACAGAGCACTGGATCCCAGAGAAGCTAAGCCCACAGTGCTAACCCCCAACCTCCTGCCTGGCTGAGATGCTTAGCATGAACTTTCTTTCCTATGAATATGTCTTGCAGGACTCTCCATGAAAACATATCAAGGATATATATAAAGATGTCTCTGCTTTGAGGATTCTGACTTCAACATTCACACTCAGAAGTTTCTACAGTGTTATTTCACTGGGTGCAAACAAATCCATGGTCTGGGTATACGTACTGCAATTTTCCTTGGTCATGGTGAATTGAGGGTATATTTATGATCAGTGGATTTGATTTCAACACATGCAGCAAGAAACAAAATTAATAAAAGAGCTCTATAGAAGATAGATATAAGGTTTCTCAGCTCCTACTGACATTTATTCTTGCTGTGATAATGAAATAGTGGCATCCAGGAGGACCTTCTGGTACAGAATACGGACACTGTCTCTCAAAGAGATCCCATAGCACCCATATAGTCAATAAGGTCTTATAATTAGTTCTATTATTTGCAAAGAATGATTTCATTCCAAAGGCAAAATATATCAATCCAAAATTGAATAATTAGAAAATTAATTCAATGGCACAACAATTACTCCCAATAGCCAAAGAGGGCTTATGCCAGAAAAGCCAAGTTGGTCAATAAATACAGTGAATTTCAGTCTGCTCTGTAGGTAAGACTGCAGACATGTCAATGAAATTCATTGCTCAACCAACAGTGGAGTCTCATATAAAGCAGACTATCATATCAAATACATTTAAAATCAAAATCCAACACCAAAACTGATGGTAGTACACTAAAAACATTTTCATTAAAATAAAAAAACAGCAAAGAAAATCCACTGCTATTTCATATTGTTCCAAAAAAAGTGATAGGTCAAAGTAGAAACAGAAGATACAACTATGCCAAGAGTTAAGGAAAAATTATAATTAAATGGAAAACACTAAAGAATCCAGTGAATTCCACTGATATACAAATTCCTAATGCCAATAGTTTTCACATAGCAAAGAGTAATTAGAAAACAAAACGTTCCATTTGAAACTGCAACATAAGGTTATTTGTAGTTGTTTTATGTTTTAGCCAGAAATGTGAATTTACTAAGCTAAGGTGAAAAACCTAAGAAATAACAATAAATGGAATGAACAACTATCTGATTGGATGAGAGAGCAGGATATGAAAAAATAAAACATCACTCCAGATTAATGTATAGGCTTTACAATAATCAAAGTTCAAATAAAATTAACTGAAACAGGACAAGATTTTAATCTTCAACTAAAAGAAGGAGTAATCTATAAATGCAAAAAGCATTTTTAAAAAGGAAGAGCAATTAAAGAAAACAGCTTAGCAGATATTTAAATGTATGAGACAGCTGCAATAGCTAAAAAATGTGTCACTGTACAAAAATCAACAGATGGAAGAAGAGGATCAACAATCTAAGTCCAGACTCTAGGTTCAGAGCTCATCTTCAGGACTAAGGCCAGAATCCTGCCACTTAACATACTGTATGACCTAGAGAAAGCTATTTAGCTTCACTAAGTTTCAGTTATATCATTTACAAATAGGAGAAATAATGGAACTACTTCATAGGGTTGCTGTGGAACACTGGGGGCAACAGCTAGCCATGGAGCAAGCTTTTAAGAAATGTGAGTAGCTACAATTGTTACCCTATTATCATTGCAATTATTATATGATCAAGAATTGCAAAGCATGCTTATGATTATATTTATACATTTGCTCCTTTGGAGGAGGAGGAGGAGAAAGAAGAGGAAAAGGAGGAGGAGAGAGAGGAGAAGGAAGAGGAGGAAGAGCAGGAGGAGGAGGGAGAGGAGGAAGAAGAGGAAAAGGAGGAAGCGGAAGATGAGGAGGAAGAAGACAAAGAGGAGCAGGAGGAGGAGGAATAAGAGGAGGAGGAATAAGAGGAAGAGGAGGAGGAAGAGGAGGAGGAAGAGGAGGGGGAGAAGAAGGAAGAGGGGTAGGAGGGGGAGGAGAAGGAAGAAGGGGAAGATGAGGAGGAAAAGAAAGAGGAGGAGGATGAAGAGGAGGAGAAGGAGGGAGAACAAAAGGAGGAAGAGGAGGAGACGGAAGAGGAGGAGGATGAAGAGGAGTAGGAGGGCAAGGGAGAGGAGGAAGAGGAAGAAGAGGAGCAGGAAGAGGGGGAGGAGGAGGAAGGGAAGAACGTCCAATAGTAACTGAGCCACTACACGCACAAAGCACTGCTCTCCGTCCTTCCTAACCCATCTTCGTATCCCTCCTGCAAATAAAGGAACAGTGGAGCAGAGGCCAGCAAGGGGCAGAGCCTGACGCTGCAGACTGGCAGCCAGGGAGCAGAATCCACGCCCGTAGCCTCCACACAAGCCAGTGCGGCTCTTTGTACCGGGTGTCGCGATAGCTCCTAGACAGACCATGGAGATGATGTCAAGGAAAGCTTCATAAGCATGCCACAAACACACAGGCGGAGATTTACCGGCTCTTGAGGCAGACACTGCCTCTCCAAATGTAAATGTAGTGAGAGAAATGAGAGAAAAATAGCAATACTAAAGTCAACCTCAAAGAAGGAGAGAATAGAATAATGGTCCCCAGAGCTGGGGAAGGGTGGGAGGGAGAGAGGGGAGATGGTCAGGGTGCTGGGCACAGCTGGACAGGAGGAAATGGGGTTCTATGGCAGAGGAGGGTAATGACAGTTGACAACTCTTAGTTCTTTCTGGATAGTTAATAGAGAGCACTTTGTTCCTAAGGCAATCTATGTCTGGGGTGATAAATGTACCTATTTTACCCAGGCCTGACCATTACGCATTGTATACCTGTATTGCAAGGCCACATAGTACCCCATAAATATGTGTAATTACTATCTGACAGAATATTAAATCAGTTCATAAAAAATTTTAAAAAGAATGATACCACTACAAGACATTTTCCAAAATTTTACCTTAAGAACCTTATAAATAAAATTACATACGAGAAAGTGAGAAAAATACTCGTTAGTAAATATGCCAAAAGGTCAATAGCATTATTAAATCAGAATTCTGCTATGGATCAACAAAAGTAAAAATTTCAGAGCGATTATAAGACATAAGCCATTCATCCTGACAAGTTGTCAACAAACAAGAACAACACTTCTCCTTACTGGAATTAGAGATATGTGACCCCCGTTGAAGAAGATAGACGTTTAAGAAGTAAAAAATGACTTTATTTTCACATCAATAATAAAAAAAAACCTCCATAAAAACTTTTGGAAGAAAATATAAATATCATAAAAAATTTTTAAATTGTCTACATAAAAATTAGAACCTGGGGCTGGAGCAGTGGCTCAGCAGTTACAGAGTTTGCCTGGCATGAGTGAGGACACTGGTTCAAACCCCAGCACCAGTGTCAGAGCAACAAAAGCCATGTGAAAAACTAAATAAAACTGATTCTCTTTTTCTCTCTTCCTCACTGTCCCTCTCTTAAAAGAAAATTAGAACCTTTGTTTTATAATACACAATGAAGTAAAAGATAAGCAGAAAATGTTTATAATATATAATATCCACAAAATTTATATCCAGGCTATTAAAAAATCCTAAAAAGTCGTAGGATGATAACCCAACAGTCAGTCCCCTTAAAATGGGTGAAAGACATCAGCCGGTCCACAGGAGGGCATGTAAAGGGTTATAAAGAGACATAAGTCCACTTCATAGTGTGCAGTACACTGAATGACAGTAACAGCAGCAGTGGATATTAATTCCATCAGATTATCAAAAATTCTGTAAAACACAACCCCCCGGTGCTGGGAATCGAGGGGCTCACAGGTGCAGTTGCTGCGTCTGTACCCTGTCCCACCGTTTTGGAAATACAGGTAGCAATGCAAATGCCTATGGTAGAGGGAGGTGTAATGACGCAGGACACATCTGCCCGGGGTACCCACTGTGCAGTAGAAAGCTTCTTTCACACTTCGTGTATTTTACAGGGCAGATCTCTAAGATACTGCAGGAGGGGACAAAGGGAATTTCACCTCCAATATATTCAGTGAGCACCTACTGCACACCACGTTGGGGATAAATCAATAAAAAAAGGCAAAATCCTTGCCGTTGTGGAGTGTGTGACTCTGCATAAAACATGTATATAATGTGCCCATTTCTAGTTTTTTTTGAAATCCCAAAAGGCTGTCTTTGTGTGTCTGTGTGCATACGCATTTCCGTGTGCGCATATTCATTATGAAATAACGGTGTGACAGCCAAGGGCTGAGCGGGACTGGGAGAGGGTCAAGGCTATGTGTATCTACATATTTACTGTTCACAATGAAAATGCGTTTATTTCTTGTGTGACATAAATGAAAATCATAGGCTCAAACACATGCGTCACACTGATTTGTGCTGAAATGATCTATGCCCTTCACAGCAGGGAAGAGGTAGAGAGAACAGGCAGGGTGGCTTCCACCTTCCCAGGGTAACAGGGAGCTGTCCTGACCAACCTCACAGGTCTGTAGACAAAGGACAACAGAGACCAGTGACCTGGGAGCGGCACTCGCCCGTGGGTGGGTGCAATCAGCAGCAGTCAGGGACGGGGGAGGGCAGCGACTTGGCTGAAGTGGCGAGCCGTGGGAGACCCTCGCCATGCCAGAGGCTGTGGAGGAACCCAGAGGAGACTTCTTACGTGAGCGGAGCCCGAGTTCAACAAGCGGCAGCGCAACGCATCAAGGGACGGGGAAACCTCAGTGTCCACGAACACAAAGCTGTCAGGATGTTGCTTCGCTACTAACTTAGGGACACATGGGGTCTCGAAATACAGTGATCCATGATAACAGCTTGTCTCGTGAGAGAAGTGTTATAAACATTCTGGGGAATTTTTGAACCACAAGCATTTTGCTTCTTTGGGATCGAACATTGTAGAAATAAAGATACAAAGAGGACAACAGAGGTAGAGGCAGGCGGAGAGATCACTATGTAGGGCCAGTGGCTCAGGTCAAAGGAGACCAGACCTCTCCTGCTCCACAGAAAATCCTCAGCCGAGCTGTGGGACTGGATTCTGCCTAGCGGAGGGACTTTTCAAGGCAACTTTGAAAAGATCGGATTTTCTCCTGATTCATGGACTCTAACCCATCAATTAAGACACAACTTGGCTGTAAAAATATAGTACATTCATCTGGATATTTTCTGGGGGGAAAAAACAGAACTGGCAGACAAATCCCAAATAAACTTTAGATTTCCAAGATGCACAGCAAAAACAAACAAACAAAAAAAACAGGTTATACACTTCATTAAGTGTGAGTTTTATGGACTCTGCTATTTTCTTTAAGTGGGGGAGAGAGAGAATCAATTTTATTTAGTTTCTCATGTGGCTTTTGTTGCTGCAACTCTTTATATATGTGGTGCTGAGTTTCGAACCCACATCCTCGCGCATGCCAGGCAAGCGCTGTAACCACTGAGCCACCGCTCCAGCCCATCTGCTCTCTATTTTTATTAAAATAACGATCGCTGTGTTTTTCAACCTATTAATTGGCCCCTTTGGAGATATTTTCATAGAATTAAGGGATAAAGGAGAAACGAATTCAACAGCTAATATCATCATCTTATATTGTTAAACAGGATGATTGATATAAACCTAAGATGATTCTTTTTAGGACTTGAAAGCATTCGTTTAAGAAAAATTTTGAGTAAAAAATAAAAACAACAGCAACTAAGTTTAAAAGACATGGCTTGGGGTGAGATTCCTGAATCCTAGTGCTCTCACCTATAAACTGTGTACCTGGGCATGTGACTAGGTGTCTCCAAGTTTCCTTATTTATAAAACTGAAAGAATAAGGGTATTATTTGAGACCCGACTGTGCGGTTCCTTGGGAGGAGTTGATTAATGTATAGAAAACACCTAAAATCACACCTAGGTTTACTAAGAGTATTCTCTCATTTAATACTTACAGATGCATTACGAAGCAGCTACTATTCTTGTCATCTTGTTACAGATCAGACACCCAAGGAACCGCAGGGTTAAATAAGTGGCTCATGGCCACACGGTAACCCCAGTCCTACCTCTGAAGAACCGTCACAGCAGGTTGCTTCTCAATCTAGTACTACACTCAAAAGAATTATTGTTCTCGTTTAGTAATTTTTCTTATTCTTTTCTGGTATTGGGGATTGAACCCAGGGGTGCTTTACCACTGAGCTACATTCCCAGCCTGTTTTTTTTTTTTTTTTCTATATTGAGATGGGGCCTCGCTAAGTTGCTGAGGCTGGCTTTGAACTTATGATCCTCCTGTCTCAGCCTCCTGAGCTGCTGGACTTATCGGCGTGCACCACTATGCCCAGCTAATAAAATTACTGTTAAAAGGAAAGGGGAAGAAGGGGAAATCATTAGATTTAATTAATGAATTGGCCACAAGGTTTTAAACGTAAGGAATTAAGCCCCTTACATTTCTTCAAGAAAGCAACATGTACAAGAATCCAAGCTTCCTGGTTCTCTCTGTATCCTGCCTTTCAACAATGGCTCCACTAGCAGGTGGACAGGTGGCCGTCCCCACTTGTGGGCCACGTGACCTGGTGAGGGGCCCACCCTGCCCCACGCAATTGGCCTAAGCCGGTCAGTTTTGCCTCCTGCTCCAGCCGCAGTGACTGGCTGCAGAATGAACCCATGGTCCAAGCCAGGCCCAAGGGTGTAACTTTGGAGTTTTTCTGAGAGTCCTGGGAGAAAGGCTTTTTTTTATTTCTGCTGGGTTCTAAATAGGAAGGAAACCCCCAGGACCAACTGCAGTTTTCTTGCAAAGATTTATGGCTGGAGATCAGAGACAAATAGCAAAAAAGCAGAGACAAAAATATGGAAAGAAAGGAACCAGCTCCCCGTGGCAGTCTGAGCCACGGAATTAATAGTGTTAATTCTCCCTGAAGTATTAAAAAGTTCCCTTTTTCCCCAAGATCTTTTGAGTTGAGTGTTCTGGAAGAACCCAAACCGATTCAGATACCAGTACCAGGAAGTCAGGTGAGGGTGGGGGTTAAAAGGTGCACCCAGCAGAAGCAACTTCCTGCCTGAGCAGCCAGGAACCCTCTGCTTTAGGTGGGAAGTTGGAGTCCTCGAAACCCCTGTTTCCTTTTCAAAGGACTGATTAAACTTACCACTTAAACACTGATTTCAAACCACATACTTACAGAGCTGGGCCACGCTGATGATTCTTTCTTTTTTTGTTGAGAACAGTAAGGGCTTTTGTCTCTATTCCCCCCCACCCCCAGAAAGGAAGGACAGAGGAAAACCTGATTTGGCAGAAACGACCTTCTCTGCTTGCAGCCTACAATTCAAAAGGTTGATGCCCCAGTTACCTGGAGATCTGTAGGTTTGTCTAAGGTTACAGCAACCATGGGCACAGACAATAAGCCCCATGGGACTCAAGGCACCGGGCAGGGTTTGAGCAAACATCTGCTCCCTCTCTTCCCAGTGCCACAGCTGCAGCTGGGGCCAAGGAGCCTGTGGGTGGTGCCTTCCTGTCCTGGCCTGTTGAGGCTAAAGGGTTGATAATTAATCATGCGAAGTCTCGTGGATCCTCCTTGCCCCAGCACATTTACCCTCTTCTATGAAGGACACTCCAGAAGTACCTGCAGCTGTCCTGCCTGCTCCTCCTCCAAACGCCTGCACTCTTACTCTAGTAACACTTCTGACCTCCAGGAACGATCTCAAAACATCCTACTCCACCAACTCCAACCTCCACCTCATCCCTTCCTTCTCTCAAACCTGGTGCATATTTTCTCTGATTTCACTGAACCCCCAATGCCCTGGAGTCTCCAGTTCCTTTCAACTTTCAGGCAACTTCATCTCTCGTCTCTTCTTTTGCCTTGCAGTTAGGGAAACCCAGATGGTGGAGCTCTGGTCAAGGGAATGTAAATGGAAGAGATATGGGTTACTTAGGGACTGCTCTTTAAAGCATCTCCCCCACTCAGGCTTCTCTTTCCCCAGTGCTGAAACAAAGGAGAGGACTCAAGGTCCGGTCTGTGACTGAAGCAGGATGCCCTTCTCTGGATGACCCTTTTCAGATTGCTATAGCAGGGTAAATTATGCTAAATTACTAAAACTTGGTTTGGTTGTTATTTGACCTCTCCTGATTTCTATATCGGACCACTTCATATTAGATTATGCAGTCTTTACCAAAAATTCTTTCTCTTTGAAGCACTGAATTCATCTTCTCTATCCACCTTGTATGGTGCTTCACTAGAATATCCTCAGCTCAGGATAGCGGTTCAGTCGACTGTGTCCTGGGCTTTATGCCACCGTGTAGGTACAGACTAGAAGAGGAATCCTCAAGGTTGAGAGGACTGTGGCTATCACCGGACCTTCAGATGGCCTCCAACATGACACAGGATCTTCCCCAGTCCAACCACCTAACACTTCCCCCAAGTTTCTTGAGCTCTCAGAGACATCTAACACTCCTGACCATGCCCTCCTTGATTTTCCTCTACTCCTCTCCAAGTTGTCCTACCTCTTCTGTCACTTCTTAGTCTCTTTTTCAGTTCCTCAAACTGCTGCAGTTCTCTCTCCAGTATCCTTCAAATCCTGTACTTCCATGTGTGTTCTTTGGAGGTAATCTCTTCTATCCCAAGGCTTTTGCAACCCTTGTATAAGCTGACAACTGTAAAACCTCTGTATTCAATCTACATGGGTCCAGAACCTCAAACCCTAGCGATGCTTCCAAAAGGTACTAACAAATTAAAACTTCTTTTCCCATCTTCTCTAACACAGCTGCTCTTCGATGAGGGATCCCCAAGTTTAAGTCTGAAAGAATGACTTAACCTTCTGATAACTACTTATAACCCAACACTGTCCCCTACATTTATTTTGAACCTGTCACTTCTCCTATAGACTTGCGGAGTTCAACATTTGTGTTTTTCTTACCTGAACTACTTCAAAAATATCCTCATCAATTTCCTTAAGCGTAGTCTGTCTCCCCCAAACTCTTCCACGTGGTTGACATGCGCAGCTTCCTAACATAAAATTATTTGGTATCTCTTCTCTACTGGAATCCTTCATGGCTCTTCAGTACCTCAGAAGAAACAGTTCTCTGTCTCTTCTGAACTCTAGAATTTTTTAGCTCATTTCCCATTAGACATTTTTATTCTCATCTTCCCCAGTGATACATACTCAATAAAGCTACTCTTCTAGACTCTGGATCCAAATTTGACTTCCTTCCCCTACTCCTTTCTCTGTGAATAGCATCACCATCTTTTCTGTGCCTTAAACAGAAATGTGAAGAGCCCTACAGTCTCTTGCCCTGTCCCCAACACCCAGTTCATCACAGAGCCTCAGGGTTCTTCCTATTTCCTATCAAGTTCATCAGCATCTCCTCAAACCCACGCCACTGCCCAAATCTAGATCACTATAATCTCTTAGCCATAACAACCTCCTGAGCAGTCTTTTTTTCATTTTTTGTCTCCCCTTCTAAGCTCCTGTCCATTCCACAAGCAGAACAATCCTTCTAAAATATGGGCAGGATTGTGCTCAAAAGCTTACAATGATATGCCACTGATTTCAGTAATACAAAAGTAGCTTTAATGGAACTTAAATCTTCTTAAAAGAAGATAGAAAACAATAAAGAAGCAAAACTATTTCAAATAATAAAATATGACTGTATGAAACTAGGAAGGGGGGAGGGTAAACGTATCCAGTGATCAGCCTCCTGCCCTGAGGGACCAGAGCACTGCCACCTTTAGCGAAGGAGGTGGACGGGCTTCTGTGTGCTTACCAGCATCCGCACTGAGCTGTGAGCTCCCAGGGCAAAGCCCACGACTGGTTCCTCTACTTCTCAACACCCACCACAGATTTCAGCATACTCAGGTTTTAAATACACGTTTGATGAGGAGAGAAAATGAAATTTAAATTTAAAATTTTAGCAGTCCATCTTCAGATGAATTGTGTACTCCTGTTTGGGAATGTGCATCTGTTGATGGCAACTCGTGGAACTATTCTACTTTCTAAGCAGATGAAAAGGAAAGGGATTTGGACCCTGAAGAGTTTTCACTTTCCTTAAATCCTTCCAAAACATTTTAGAACAATGCTACACAGGAATCTCTTAGAACTGGGAGCTCTGAGGGGACAGCAGAATGGATGGCTCACTTGCGGGGTACTGTGGGGCCTTTCAGCTTTATCAGCTGTAACAGCCAGCACTGGTGTGAAATCCGAGCTCTGGTCCCCAGGCTCGGAGCCTCTTGACAGGCACAACCATCTTCATCCAACCCCAAGTCAACATTAGATATCCAGATTCATAAAGAAAAACAATTGCAAGTTATTATGGGTCATTTCTACTAGGCAGAAAAACTATAAAATACCCCTAAAATATATTCTGTTGGGTGTAAATTACTGGCTTTGATTCTGGGAAACAAGATATGTAGATCTGCAATCCCTTGGTTGCAAACTGACAGATTTTTTAGACAAATTTGGCAGCAAATCCTGAAGTGATTTAAGTTGATTTATATCATTCATTTGGTCCTCTTGGTATGATTTTCATTTGCTTCACTTTAGAAATAGAACATGTTTGATTTCAGGGCACTGTCACTGACCCCATAGGGTTATTGAATAGCGTATGACTTAGGAAATACATTGTTTTTCTAAAGTATAAATAATTCTGATCTTCAAGGCCTTTCTGGCCTCAAGGGTTTCAGATAAGGAATCTATGTTCTGTGCTAACACTCACCAATTCTGTTATCTTGGTTAGAAAGCTTCCATAAAGTGTGGGTTTTGAAGTACTAAACAAAAGCAAAACCACAGAAACACGATTAATGTGATTTAAGCACTCAGAAATTACATAATAGAAAGCTGCTCCGAGTTTGCGTACAGATATGATTTAAAGTTCACACGGACTATCACACTACTGCTTTTCCTGCATGTGTACCTTCTGTGAGATAGAAATGCTTCTGACACAAGGAAACCTCTTCAGGTAAATCCTTCACACCACACCCAGACACAGTTCAGGAATTAAGGGTGGTGGAATAATTTGCTGTGCCTTCTAATTCCCCCCAGCATTTCATTTTTCTCATTTCATAATTCAAAGTGTTCTTAGACTTTTTATGTTTTTTTTCTCCTGGACTTCACAAAGCAGTGCCTACCTCTGGGAAACAAGGCTCATGCTCTTTATAAGGCACAGCTGGTAATGGCTGCAACTCCATGGCATATTTTATTTCTGGCCTCACAATCAACCTGCAGAGATAGTTTCTACTCTTCCCATCACACAAGTGAATAAACTCAAGCTCAATTTGTCCAAAACCACATGGCTCCTAAGTGGCAGAATGGAAGTTGAACCCAGGAATGTCTAGGTCCAAAGCTCTGTCTTCCAAAACATCAAGGGGCAAATAACCAACCCACGTTCTAATCTCATTCTCACCTTGCACACAGTAGGAATGGTAAGCAACTTCACCCACAGTAGACGTGGGAGATAATTTTAGTCTAAATTCCTGTGCTAATCATTTGAGATCATCTTTGTAATTCCAAAAAGTAAAGATATGGGACATGTTTTAAAAGATTCAGCTCTAGTGCAAGATAAAAAGCCAATCAAAGTAGTTTGTTATTGGGGCTGGAGCGGTGGCTCAGCGGTTTCGGCGCTTGCCTGACAAACACGAGGACCCGGGTTCAAACCCCAGCACCACGTACACAACTAAGTGTTGGAGCAACTAAAGCCATGTGAAAAACTAAATAAAGTTGTTTCTCTCTTTCTCTGTCTCTCTCACTATCCCTCTCTCTTTAAAAAAAAAAGTAGTTTGTTATTTAAAAATACAAATAATTGGAATTAGGAAGGTTTATCTGCAAATACAGCAAAAATCAGATGTACAACATTTCACCCACCTTTCAGAAGCATCATCTACAGACATTGAAAATATTGTCACACAGGGAAAGAGCAAGGCTTACACCTCCGGACAACAAAGCACAGAAGGACAGAGATGAAGATCATTAATGATTTTAATTATTTTAAGGCCCATTAAAATTAGAGAAGTATCCAAGCATCCACAGTGTTAAGAGTTTATTACTATGGCATTTTAGAGTCTACTAGTTCATACCTTTCAATCACAGCAAGTCATTAGCAGTGAAGGGATGAACGCTCTGAACAGGACTGTATCTCAGTGATAGGGTGTTATGAACAAGACAACCTAAGTTTAAAAAAAATTAGTAGCAAGCGCTAGTTTAGTTAATCAGTTAAAGACAAACTGTGCCCTTGGAAAGCTAAATGAAAAAAGCAACAGTAAAGCTTACAGAACTTAGCTCGTACAATTTGCCTTGAAGGCGGAAGATTGGTTCCCTGAAATAGCAAAGAATTATATGTTTTAGTTCAGAAAAAAAGTTTTTAAAATAAAGTCTGTTATTACCTCTTCTCCATTCAAAACAATGGAAAAAAAATCTAGAGCAGAGGTTTCAATTTGTTCAACCATTGTACCTCTGAATTAAAAAAAAAAACTTTAAAAAAATCATCATTGTTTTGACTTGAAAAGAAATAACAATGCAAATATTCATTATCACATAAAACATAAAAGAAACAGCAAACTGTGGGAGTTAATACAATCTCTGCAGAGCGCTATTAGTCAGAGACAGCTGGTCAGCCCCAAAACACGAAAACTCAAAAGATCAGATCTTCTTAGGAATGAATGTCTTCGTTTCCCAGCAGGAATTTAGGGTGGCAGAGATTAAACCCAACAACTGCCTTCCTCATGAGCTGTCCCTTCACTGTTACCAAGCTGTGCAAACGTGTGAACTAGTCAGCAGCACCAGAAAGCCCATGCAATTCCTACTCACCATGTTTTAACTTTAAACTGATCCACAAATACAATGTTAGGTTTAGGGGGAATGTAAGCAAGCAAAGGGACGACACAAGGAGTCGAATTTGAAATGCAGAGCAAGTAGCAGAAAAGCTATTTAAAATAAATCAATATGGTTAACTGCATAAAATAGCCAAAAACAAAAGCAGTTCACTCCAAAAATTTTAGAAGAAGGAGTAAAACAAAAGGGAAAGCTGCATCTCAAGCAAAACTTGCACACGATTAATTTGCATTTAAAAAATCGTCAATCAAGCGATTTAGCTCAAGTTCTTTGGGGCGTGCATGCACTGATTCTCTTGCACAATTCCTACCTGATTCCCAATTGTGGTTTTCTTGTGGACCTGACTGCTCCTCTGCTGAGCACTGAGGAAAGCAAAGGAGAGCAGCACTGAAGAAACTCGTAAGATGTTGTTCTGAACAAGTAACGATACTAAAACACAGGCTTTAAACCACATCGACAACCGAGGCAGAACTAAGACAAAATATCCAGGTCAGTTTAATTCTGGAAGCAATCAGCGATCAGAAATCAAAACCGTAACAACGCCACATGGAAAAAGCTTCACCATTGCACTAATGACAGCGCGAGTCAATGTACGTGTGACATCCCACGGGAGTGAAGGGTAGCTGCAATGAAAACGATGTTAGTGCTCATTGAGTCTGCACCATGTTGTAAGTGCTTTACAGATACCAGTGCTTCTGATTAGAGCTCTTCTTGTATGTAGATAGGAAATGTAACCCCCAGCCCCTGGCTCTTCGATTCACCGCCTCCTTCCCTTCGCCTGGCTCGCTGGAGAGAACCAGCACTCTGACCTCTGCTCTTCCAAACCTGCCTAGCACTCCACCACCTCGGAGCTTTCTGTTGGTGCTGCTTCCCGGGGCATCTGCAGGGCTCCCAACAGCTTTCCAGGTCTTTACTCAAATCCACCTTTTCAGCAAGGCCACCCTGACCCCTCCATTGGGATCTGAGTCCCCCTCCCAGACCTTTATCCCCTGCTCTGCTCTATTTTCCTCTAAGCCACATTTCCATACTACACAGCATACTATGCAGCTTATTCAGGGGGCTTGTTTATCTGTCTCTCTCCATCAGATTGCAAGCTCTGTGAGCAGGGGGTTGTGTCTGTTTTGTTCGTGGCCATGTCCCCAGGGCCTACAAAGGCCCTGGAACACAGCTTCAACACATACCTGTTGAAAGAAAGATCAATGAGGCTGACACACTTCATCCCTCAAATCACTCATGCACAGAGAGTGAAAGCCAGACGTGACTGTGTCAGTTCACCCCACAGCCTGCGCATTTAAGTCCTACGTTAGTGGATCCCTCAGAAGAATGAAGGCTTTCTTCTGGTGGATCCGTGGATCCACCTCAGGATATAAGAAAACAACACATTTGGGTAATCTGGGAAGACCAGCAATACTCAACAGTTTGTCAATCCTATTAAACCGTCCGCTCTAATAGTTTGCAGTAGCTGTTCTGGAGAACAGTGGCGTGATCTAAAATGAGAGGAGGTGAACTCCAGGCATCAGGTCTAAAGTGACGGGTGGGAAGGCACAGGGCCACCCCCCCCCCCACACTTGATGTTGGAAAGAACAGTCTTCTCTCATCTCCTCTGATGTACAGCAGTCACCTGCCTTCACTCAAACTTGCGAAAGACCACATGCTGCGCTCCGCCGAGGGTGGGCATGGGTGGCTGTGAAACGTCATGCTACACTTGGTTGCTAGAGACCTTTTGCATTTCTGTTTTCACTTTCCACTTTACTAAAGCCGCCTTCTTCCTTGTCACTTGTGAGATTTCTAAGTTTTTAAAAGTTTAATTTCCTTTAGCATGATCGAATTCATCTCTCTTCCGTTACTCCTATTAATGACTGAGTTCTACAGCTTTGGGTTTGTAGGTGAGGGAGGGGAAGGGGACATTTCTGTCCGGCCAGGCTCCCACGTGCCACATGGCCCTCTGGCTGCCCATGGCGCCCCAGCACAGCCAGAGGTTCAGCTACCATCTCCTGGCACTAGGGTCTCTTCATGGTCCCTTCCCAGAGTGCTCCAGGCTTCCTGTCTTCTAGGAATAAGTAGGGAAATGACTTTTATAGTGTGACCAGCTTCTTCCAGGGTCTCCATAATTGTGTTTTAGGGTTTCCTTTGAGGGGAAATGTTTTGAATAAACCTCTGATTTGCAGTGAAAAATTCAAATTGTATAATGGTCCCAGAGGTACTTTGGACAAACTGGGGGTACCCCATGCCTATGCATCAGTCCCCTGAAAATCACATAAAAGAAGCTGGACACGAAGCAACCAACCGTCCTGGAGCATGCTGAGGACTCTGTGGGCAGAGTGCGACCTGAAGGGGCCCCAGTTTCTTGGCTGCAAAGTGTACAGGGATTGTAAGAGAGGGACAGAGAAACAGGACAGAAAGAAGGGGTGGGGACTGGGCGAGCTGTTTCTTAGGATGTTTTCTTCCTTACCGGGGACAGAACCCAGGGCCTCACATGTGCTGGGCAAACAGGCTGCCACAGTATCGCCCCAGCCCTCTCAGGTCCCTTTCAGATCCAAGACTCCTTGGTCCGCCACTTGTAAGACTGGGCAGAAAAAGAAACTGCTCTGTTTTATAAGCCAATCTCAAATATTAGAATACACATTAAACTAGCTTATTTTAATCTTTTTGCACAAACTGCCCCATATATTCAAAATACCATTGTTAATGATGTAGTTAGTTATGTACTTAAAATTACTTTACAAATAACAATAAACTGCCTAGTTAGAAAATATCTTTTATGATTCTTCTGTATGCTATACTAACTGAACTAAAAGTATTTCAAAGGAAAGAGAAGGGAATGAAAAAAATTTTTTGCAATTCTAAGATACTAAATAATTTCCATGCAATCAATAAAAACTGGAAAAGTAAAAAACAAAATCAAAGGGAAATCAGTGGAAGAAAGGGAGGGAGTGCTGAAGATGGATATTTGCCAAATTGCTGTATGTGTGCATGTATGAATATATAGCAACAAATCCCATCACGATGTGCAATTATAATGCACCAATAAAAACGTGGAAAAAAATCAATTTTACAGTAAAAACAAAATGCGTTCATGAGAGAACATGAAAAGACTTGCAAGTTAATTTAAGCTCTTGGGGGCTGGAGCGGTGGCTCAGCAGTTACCGTGCTTGCCTGGCATGTGTGAGGATGGGGGTTTGAACCCCAGCACCATGTACACAACAAAGTGTCACAGCAATGAAAGCCACATGAAAAACTAAATAAAAATTGATTCTCTCTCTCTCACTGTCCTTCTCTGTTTAGAAAAAAAAAATTATGCCCTTGGACATTCTTGGATGTAGGTACTTAACTAGTCAGCAATATTATAAAACATGCCAAGGTATAATGTTTTAAGTTGACATAAGACAAAAAATTCAGAGCACCAACTTAGAAGAAGATGGACCTAGTCCTTGTAATCAGAAGTCCATAATTCATATAATACTGGTAAAGACACACACACAAAACACAAATAACAAATAAAGGTTAAACCTGTTAAAACAAAAATGAGGATGTAATAAAAAGAAAAAAGGTGCTTTGTTTTCAATGCAGAATCATAATTGTTCCACATCTTTGTGTGTGTGTGTGTGCGCGCGCGCGCAAGTTGCTACTACAAACAACTCACCATGGAAGGCAACATGGTGAACAGCGGAACATAAAATCAAAATAGCTTTATGCTTGAGACACAGTGATTCTAAACATCAACAGGAAGTTCAAAGTTTTGTAAAAGTAAGAGTACATTAGTAGACAGTCCAAGAAAAAGAAACCACAATGCTACCTCTGTTCAATTTTTATTTTTATTTTTTTGTTAAAGAGAGAGGGACAGTGAGTAAGAGAGAAATATTTTTTTATTTAGTTTTCCATGTGGCTTTCGTTGTTCCAAGACTTTGTTGTGCACGCAGTGCTGGGGTTCGAACTCATGCACTGGTGCATGCTGGGCAAGCACTGTAACGTCTGAGCCACCGCTACAACCCAAATTTTTTTCTTCTGGCATATTCTCTTCTACTGTTTTCTACGTGCATCCACAATAAAATATAACAGAAAAGTGTGCCAAGGAGGTATGTGGTCATTTATCCAGTAAGTTCTATATACAGTGCAGAAGAAATTGGTCTCAACGCTCAAAGACAAATGTTTATATACGTACATATACACACATATATACACATACGTGTGTGTGTGTGTGTGTGTATAATTTCAGTCTGGTGTGATTTTGAAAATTTGAGGTATAAATTTTAATACAAGATGACAATCAACTGCATTAAAAGAGAATTTACTGTTATCAGCACAGCCAGAAGGTGGAAAGCTGAGGTGTGTTGCAGAGTTGAGGAGGGCAGAGCTATCGAGGCAGAACCATATAACCACAGACAGGTTCATACATGACACAGAATGGTACTACGTTGGCATACTGGGCCAGTTAGAGAATCTCACCAGGGTTATTTAGAGCCAGACAGACCATCGGTGCTCACTGCAGTGGGACAGTTAAACAATTCAAAGAAGGACATCGCAGCAGGGGCTGCGGTAAGAGGACGGCACATTTAAGGAAATCAAAGTGGTCCAAATGGGCTGAAGGGCGAGTCAGAAGTGGAGGGGAGGAGAGAAATGGCAACAGAACGGGCTGAGGGGTGAGCAGGAAGCGGAGCACATAGGGAAGTCAGACTTGGAGCTCAGACTTCAACATCCCAGAAGCAATGGGGAGATGGCGATAGGAGCAAGACCTGTAGCAACTCCAGTAAGTGAGGACTGGCTTCGGTGACAGCAGGGACAACAGAGGGACAATGAATGCAAGAAACACTAAGGAGACAGAATCAAACAAGGAGTGCAGGGTGACACCCAGATTTCTGCTTGGAGCCCCTGGGAGTTGCCAGCTGCAGAGTGGAAACAAGGAAGAATGGACATCTCAAAAGCAGACCAGAGGTTTAATCTGGGAATACAAGGTCAGGGTTTCTCCATGCGCAAGTAGAGAAGCCAGCACAGCTGAATGTGATGCGGAGTCCAGGGACGAGGTTGGGGACGGGAGTCTAGAGCCAGTGTCATCAGCTGAAGTTGGTTCCCAAAGCTTTGGAGCGGTGAGGTCGCAGGCCTGATGCAGTGAGTTAGAGAAGCAGCATCCAGGGAGGGACACAGATAAAACACAGTCCTTGAAGTGTGAGCAGGGGATGAGCGGGTCCAAAGGAGCCTGCACAGAACACAGCGGAAAGAGAAGACCCAGGGAAGAGCAGATAGCTACTGAGGCAGAGCCCAGATCTTCTGGACAAGGGGGCTAACCATGCTGACCAAGAGCTCAGGACGTCCCCAGGTTAACTCTCCCCACCAAGAGCTCAGGATGTCCCCAGGTTAACTCTCCCCACCAAGAGCTCAGGATGTCCCCAGGTTAACTCTCCCCACCAAGAGCTCAGGATGTCCCCAGGTTAACTCTCCCCACCAAGAGCTCAGGATGTCCCCAGGTTAACTCTCCCCACCAAGAGCTCAGGATGTCCCCAGGTTAACTCTCCCAGACAAAGGCATCTCGGTACCATGGTGTGGGAGACACTGCACTGTATGGGCTGCAAGAGGGAGAGGTGCAAAGAAGAAAGGAGCAGAGACTTTCAGTCAACTCAGAGGGACTCAGATGTGTCACTGAAGCAGAGTTCTGCAGAAGTGGAGACTCCACAGCAAATGTCAGCGTGTGCCTCACCCTTTGAACAGGAGACTTGGAGACAGCAAAGTTGGGGAGAAGCCATGCTGGAGAAGCGCTGACTGCGTCCCCGAGTGCTCAGGCTCATTCAGCAGCAGCTAGGATCTATCCCCTTTCTCTCTTCTAGCAGCCACCATCACAGGTCATCACCAAACTGTCAGAGCAGCAGGGCCACCGGTGAGGGACCCTGAGTAACCCCCTGCAGTTACCATGCTGTAGAGTCCCTGCTGTCCCACGCAGCGGGCGGCAGACAGGTGAGGCTCGGCTGACTCCAACCGAAGACGCATTTCCTTTCTCTCACCAGCCACATTTCAAATGCTCACTAGTCACATACAGCTGCACTCAACAGCACAGGTTATCAAACAGTTCCATTATTTCAAAAAGTCCTATCGGGCCAAGTCACTTAGAATGAGGAAGCTCTTTTCAAATGCGCTTTTATTACCCCAACAAAATGTATGAGCACTTGAGGGTCGCAAAGACACAGTTGACCACATGTAGGTCTGTCCTGATCCAATCAAACTGAATCAAAGAGGGAAGAAATCAGTGACATCTCAGACTAAATATCATGTGCGAAGATCTTACAGACCTGGGCATCCTATGAAAGCAGGATGGCTCATCTCTGCAGATTCATTTGAACAATGAGGATGCAGCTGAAACAAGAGACGCAAGGGTGGGAGGCCTTTAAAACGGTGCTTGGACCTCTGGAATTTCTAACTTATTTGAACAAGTGATACTACTGTGTCCTTTCAGGTTGCTGCCACCTGTATCGCTGCTACCTGGTGACAATCCCAGTAAGCAAATGTATGTGTAACTCCTAAATTTTGTGAGTCAAAAAAAGGCTCCTGTTATACTCTCACACCCGTGTGTTGATTCTGTAAGGGCAAGAACGGCCTTGTGTTTAAATAGGAACTGGAAACACCACTACAATAGAGCATCATTTTGTGTTGAAGAAGAATGAAAGGGGGAAACCAAGCTCTCTCTGGAATTTGGTGGCAAGGTTCAGCTACACGACCTTTGGTGGAAGGGCAACAGAGGCATTCCAGAAGATCAGGGGCCAGATGTAATGAATGCTCTAACCCCAGATTTTTCATGGTGCTCACATGACAAGAACTGAAATATGCACACGCTCTCGTTTCCACTGTGAGAAAACAGGTGTGGAGACCTACTCAGCAGACCCGCTACTCCGGGGCCCCTCTTGCTCCTGAACACCAGATGGCATACATCTTGGTAATTCAGGAGGCGAACTGTGTCATGAACAAACGAAGAAGAGCATCAGAATTTGAAATTCTGCTTCCCAAGACGCTCAGCTAATGAGCTTCGCCCTCTGAGAATGCTGGGAAGAAAATGAAGGAACAATTGGGCCCCTTCTTATTTTCTTAAATAGCAAATACTATATTATGTAAGAAAATAATTGGAGGGTTTTTTCTTTTTCTCTTTTCAATTGGAAAGAATGACAAAACCCTTAAGTCATGGGCAAAGTTCATATTTTTTTTCCTGAAATAATGAACTTACTTACATTCAGCAACTATACTGTAGATGAAAGGTCAAGTTTAGAAGCCAGGAAATTCCAAAGCAAGCCTGCAGCAGACCTTGCTGGGACACAGTATGCACATGGTACATATTTTACGGTGCATGTTTAACAAACAATTGGGAGATGGAAAAAGTCTCACATATTCAACATGGCCAAATAAATTCTACAGTAGAAAGAAGAATTTTGAGTTGCTCTGAATGCTACTCTAAAACTAAATATTCTATTCTTAACTTGATTTTATAAATTCGTTTTCCTTCATTAAAAAAAAAATCTAGTACAAAAAAAAAAAATCAACCAGTTGAAAAACTTCCATGTGTGAAATACTTCATCTGCCAGCATCCTATAAATCTGAGAGGTGGTGTCCCCTTCTCTTCTGGCAACTCCTTAAAAATCTCATGAAGCAAATACTTATTTTTCTCAACCCCAGACTTCAATTTTCTATCTTTGGATCTTAAAAATACTTACATAATTGTCTTCAAATATGGCTAGACTTCTCTTCCTTGATTGAAACAGTATCCCTGCCAACTTTAAAATTTATAGCTACAGCCATATTTTTTTAATTTTTAAAAGCACAGAAAATACTGCAACCTTCAAGTGATTTTGAAATGAACGTTTCTTCATCTTTGTAATTATCCCACATCACACTGAAACGTACGTCAAGTCAGGGCACACATGGGAGGAACACGCACCTGCCAGTCCTAGTGATCAGTGGGGGCGGGGGCGGATTTGATCGGCACATTCAATCAGCACGTGCCGCACGCGCATGCTGAAATATCACACTGAGCCCCACACAATTGCAAAATGCACAATTGATACACATTAATCAAACTACCGCTCTGTCTTTGGAGACAACAGTATTAGCAACTAGAAAATATTCCAGCGGCAATCATGCCTTAAGTCATCATAGAACATTTTATGATGTGAAATGGTGATCCAGTGATCAAAATGATGTGGGGACAGGGTACATAGCCTCTGTGAAGAGGCTGACCCTCACTGTCACACACTGCACCAGGGTTTTGTAAGGAATTTCCATGTAACCCATTAAGTTGATCTTCTAAAAATCCTGAAAGGCATACAAGACAGGGATTGTTTATTATTCCATTTAACAGATCAATAAGCTGAGAGATAGTCTCTAAGCACCTTGCCAAATCCTGGAAATGTAACCAGGACTGCTGATTCCCAGGCTGATCCTTTAGAAAAGGTCTAGGTGAGACAGGAACTATGCAAAGTTGCCAATTTCTACACCAGTTTTACCAAGGCTTCTTTTTACTTTCTCTCCAATACTGTAAAGGTTCCCAGTTATCTCATTTCTTGGGGAAAAAAAATGGGGGCCATCACCTGGATTACAGAGAGCCCATGTCAAACGAATGCTTGAAAGTATCAAATCTGAAAAATTATATACCCTTAATAACCTAGAAATCCACAGAATATTCCAATGCAACAGCCTCTGGGCTGTTGCATTGGAAAATATCAAAACTCTCTGGGAACTAAATAAATTCTAACCCATCTATTTTGAAAGAGAAAAAAGTAAAGGTAATCTAAAGAAAAAAGAACTTTCAAGAAGAGTATGGGGTGAAGTTTAAACTGTAGCACTGGTTGCATAATCTGTTCAGAACCCGAATCTTTCCAAAGGCATCAGGACTTCTCCGGATGCCCCTTGGACTGCGCTACCACACGGGCGCTTTGCAGCCTCCGTTGCACTTCTAAGCTCCTGTGTCAAGTTTACATCTGCAACTGCTACATTTTTGTACGAATCTTGCTGGCATTCATCATCCATAAAAATCAACATGAAAGGCAGCATTCCTGTTAGTTCAAAGATTCCAGGACTTGTGTTTTAAACTCCTCAAAACAGCAAGTGAAGAAGGTGGAGAGAGTGCCAGCTTAAACGCGCACGTGTGTTCCCCATAGCTTTCAATCATCAGGCCAGCTCCTTTGTCTTTATTTTTCTCTCCATAAGCAGAGCCAGGGTGAGAAGACCTAGGAAGGATTCTCAGATGCCCTCCCAGACCTGGAGACAGGGATGCTTACCAGTCAGGGTGATTTTGCAGGAGGAAATGGGAAGAGCAGAGGGTGTGTGAGCCATGGGGTCTGAGGCAGAGGACAGGGCTCTGTGAAATGCATGGGTAGGAAACACCCACGTAGAACCTGTGGTGATCGGCTTGGCTGAAGGGACCTCTAGACCAGGAAACGTATTTACGGCCATGGGCTCGCAAGTTCACCCAGGGAAACCTGATAGTCATACACTGGATGCAGAATATATTTACACATTAGCTAGACCATCTGAACTGCAGCCTGGATGGGAATGAGGTAATTTCCTGTTGGGTAGCTGGGAATTTTCTCCCTAAAACATGCCTGTAAATTTCTCAGGCCCCTGTTTAGTCCAGGTCACATGGTCTATTTCTTCTAAGTCAGGGTGTAATAAAATAAATTAGTTTGACATTTTGTTGTGTTTTATTTTTTATTTGTCCTTGTTCTTGAACATGCAGTTCAAGTAAAAGGACATAGACTTTTATTTTACATTTTATATAAAATGGACTGTTTTATATACTTGAACTTGGAACCACTTGATGCCAAAAACACACTTTAGACTTCGAATCAAAGTTCTTTATCTCAAACAAAACCTGGATCCATTAACAAGCAAGAAAAAATATCATGAATTCAGGGTTTTAAAAGTATCATGTGATGAATATTCGATATCATGAATTCAGGGTTTTAAAAGTATCATGTGATGAATATTCAGCCCTGAATAATTACTCATACGGTCCACACAATAGGACCCATGGATATCAGCAGTGTACACACAAGCATGTGTCAATTATACACATTAAAAAAAAAAAGAGAATTTTCATCCATGGAACTCAGATTATACCTAAGCTCCCCCTAAAAAAGTTTGTTTGTTTTTAAAGAAAAGACCTCTATATTTTGATTTAAGGAACTCCAAATAGTTTGTATCCTATAAATTTTAGTTGATATTTCAAACTAATATAAGGAAGTATTCCCAAATTTTAAATGCGTCTCTGTTACTGTTTACCTATGGGAGTTCAAGGAAAAACTGGGGATCATCATCCAAAAATAAAGAGCAACTAAAACACATATGAATTTTTTTTTTTTTTTGTAAGAGAGAAGGACAGTGAGAAAGAGAGAGACGGGAAGAATCAGTTTCATTTAGTTTTTCATGTGGCTTTCATTGCTCTGGCACTTGGTTGTGTACGTGGTGCTGGGGTTTGAACCTGCATCCTCACGCACGCCAGGCAAGTGCAGGAACCACTGAGCCACTGCTCCAGTCCCTGAATTCTTATTCCATACAACACAGTCAGCAACTGAACTTAACTGTGAAAATAGTAAACGCCCCTGCCTAGGGATGTGGACCTCAGCCCTCCTAAGCAGGGGGCCCAGAGCTAATCTTGATACTGACTGTGCACTCAGTACAGCGGGAGCTGTCGTGGAAATTCAGAGGGGTGTTCTGGACAAGCCAACAGGAAGAGCATACGTGAAAGTCATGTGTTTTACTCACGTACTTTGCGAAGCCGATGAAGTCTTCGTGGTTGGTGTTGATGTAGGAGACCTGAATGTCAATTAATAGCAGGACCTGAAAGTCAAAAAGCAACGCTTCAGTAGGAACCCATCTTCCAAGTTCTCATACACTAATTCAATTATTGCCTGTATTTAGTTCATTTTTCTGTATTTAATTTTTTTATATTTATACAGTTTATTTTCCATTTTCTTTTTAAACTGCGAATTGAACCCAAAGGCAACATTATTATAGAGCTACACACTCCCAGACTTTATTTTAAAATATTTTTTATTGAGAAATTTATTTGTTGATCATACAAATTTTTAACAAAATAATATATAATGTATATAGATTCTGAAGATTAGATTTACCCCCAAGAGTGCCCCTCCAGTTACCCACCCTTTCCCCTCCCTTCCTCTTCCTGAAACACCTCTAAAAAAGTATTAGGTTGTGTAACGTTACACGTTATCTGGATTTAACACCTGATAATAGACCTCCTTTCCCAATGGCCAAGGTCTAGTTCCAGCCTCCACAGATGAGTGAAGACATTCGACCCTTGGTTCTCTGGGCTATGCTGATTTCATTCAGTATAATTTCTTCCATAGCCATCCATTTACCTTCAAAGGCTGCAATATCATTGTTTCTAATTGCTGTGTAAAATTCCATGGTATATATGTACCACATCTTTCAATTAGAAGAAAAAGGTACACTGATCTTTTTCATTTGACTCATAATTTTGCACTCTCAAATCACAAATTAAAAATCAGCGTTAAAAAGTAGAAGGGAGATGAACAGAGTAGGGGAAGGGGATGGAGGGTGGGGGTCGTGGGGAGAAACCGGGGAGTGAAGTCTACCAAATCTTGCTGCCTCATGTATGAACACACCACGATGAATCTTGCTTATATACAGTCCTAACGCACTATTTAAAATACTTCTACTATGAGCAGGTGATCAGGAGGGTAGAACAAGCGGGTCAGGGAGGAGGAAGAGCAGGGAGAGACAGTACTGGGGCAGGAGACTGATTGTGCTATGTGCATGTTCAGATGTGCCGTAATGAATCCCACCGTCATGTGTAATGATGATATGCTGAAAAACAGCTAGCTGGCAGCTAAGTCCCGAGAAGCACATGAGGAGAGTAGCATTACAGTGTATAGACACGTACCATTTGCTAACTTAGCACCGAGACTAGAATTGTTCTATTCCCTAAAGCAGGAATAGACTATAAAAACAAAAACCAAGGCAAGCGCGTGTATGCACAACATCACCTCCGGCTTCCCTCTCCTTTTTTTCCTTAAGCTCCCTCTGGTCAATCTGAAGCATCGCATCAACCACCTGAGAAGGGCAACATCCAAATACACGCTGAGCATCTCGGAGGTGACTAGGCTTCACGATCAAATGCAAACACCAGCCAGGCCTCTGCCACTTCTCTGCCCTTTTTATCATCTGAACTGCACTCTTCCTTCTATCTGTCTTCAGCCTGGCCCACCTCATTTTCCCTCATAGCTCCACTAGCTGCAGGCATGGTTTTTTGTATTTGGTATGCAGAGTTCAGCTGCTGTGGCCATGCGACATACACTTAGATTGCACCTTATGCTGATTTCAGTGTTTACTACAAATGCAATTAATTGTCTAGACATCTTTTGGTTCAATGCATGTCTCCCCACAAGACTATAAGCTCCATACAAACACGGATTACAATGGTATTGTTCACCTTTTTCATCCCAAACCTAGCAGGATGCATGCAATAGGTGACAGATAAATGTTTCTGGCCTTGGTTTCTTAACTGTCTGCCAAGCTTTTGGAAGAGTTTGTTGTGAAGGGAGTAATTTATTCCCATATAATTAGTGTATGGCCACTTCTTCTTGCTTCTTACCCTAATCCCAGTGCGATGGGCTCTGAGGCTTTGCTATTGTGGGGAATCTCAGCAGGCCATCTGGCCAAACCTTGCTGAGAGTCCCACCAGACCTGCCAAAACCAGATGAAAAGCTCATTCCCACTACCAGAAGTGAAGGCAAGCCAGAGAGGCTAGTGATCAGTAACATCACACTTGTGTGAAAAAGCTTCATATCATCGGATCCAATTTCGTTTGATCTCTTAAAGAAAACTCAAGAGTTCTAGGAGGAGCCCTTATTATTAGATTAACTACAGGACTGCCTCAGAGTCTGTTAAATGTTATATTCCCAGACCTGTTTGGTAGGTATTCAGAACCAATAAACTATCATTTAATTGCAAAGAAGTTGCTGTCACCATAAGGAGCAAAATATCTGCACAGTTCTCAACGTCACCAAAGGTGGCTGTGAGTGTCTTGGACATTTACACTCTAACTTGGACTGCAGTGTAGGAAAAGAGTAGAAAAAATAAAACTATGGATGTTCTCATTCGTATTCCTGGAAACTGGGAGTCTGTGTCCACCCTAGGCAAAGGGCCAGGTCACATGTGGGAGATGAAAAGGAAAAGGGCACATTTTTTTCCTCATTTTTTTCACTTTCTCAAAGTTTCTCACTGTGCCTTCACTCACAGTTATTGAAAATTTAGTTCAAGAAGGGTAAAGTCATTCCTGATAGCAGCAGTCACCCGCAAAATCCAGCCCTCCAACAGGCAGTTACATGTGTGGAAATCCCCAGAATAGCTGGTACCCTAGATGCTCCAAAAAACCTCTGCTTAAGAAAAACTTCTGATTTTCCATCTGCTCAATTTTGAAGATTTTTCCCCACAAAGCTGCCTGAGTAGAGGTAGTTAATAATTCTACTTTTTTTTCCCCTAAAGAAAGAAAACCTTAAGAGTGTCCCCAAGCAGTTCAGGTACTGAGTTCCAAGTGGCTCAATGCCACACCGATGATCCGCCTCCCTTTGCCTGGCTCTGGTATTGGCCTCAGATAACCCAGGTAGCCTGACTTAAAGGCACTTTTGTCCTGACCCCTTTATAAGGCCCCTTCCTCTGACCCAAATCAGTGATCCACCGGATCTTGCTGACACCCAGACCACACTTGGGTCACTAAGCCACCAATGGACTGTCCTCAGTGCGACGCTGGATCTACCAAATCTGTCTCAGTCTCAGGGCCCCTGGGGACCACTTCTCATATACTGGGATGGGATCTGGTTGTTCCACAAAAAAGGTTAAATTTGAGAATGTTGTAGTAAAACAAAATCTCAGAAACACAAAACATGCAGAAGTTGACGGGGACTGAGCTGATCATTAAGACGGTTAAAACAATAACCACACAGTTATTTCCTCAACATTGCTTTTACATAGGATCTCTAAGACTTAAGTAGAATCTATTATAATTTGAATATCACATAGATAGTAAATCAAAACAACTTATTTGCTTAAGGTCAGGCCCTCGGTTGGTTTTTAAGAACTCAGTTTTTTTGGCCCAGCAGTGGCCAAGACACTGAATGGGGGCGGGAACAGAGCCTCTGACTTGGCTGTCAATCTGGCCCCATGCCTGATTTTAGGGCTCAGGAGCTAATATCGACGGGATTCTCTGCAGAGAGTCACACAATGTATCTTGTCCATGCTGGGCTACTGTAGCTATCAAATACTGCGAAAGCTGGAGAACAGGTGAAAACTATAAATAGTGGTTAATTAACCTTCAAAGCACAGTGATAGAACAGTAAAGTGAGCTGCCACAGCTCAAGCAGAGACATGGGGGACCCTGGCGTCACCCACAAACACCCGGCCTGCTGGGGCTTCTTTCACCTTCTTCCATACAATGTGCATGCCTGTCTGTGCCCCCTCTAGTCCTCTGCCTCTCCTTTTTATTTTGCCTGGTTCTCTCTCCCTCATTTCTCCCCTCCTCCTTCCAACTCGCCTGAGAGTCACAAGGCCTTGGACTAATAACTTACAGATATTTCCAAGACCACACGGCCCAGCACCCCAAGCCCTACCTGAGCAGCCGCTAAGAAGGGACCTGCACAGGAGCGCTGCTAAGCTGGAGAGCAACACACAGCCTGCGCTCTCTCCACCACTGCATGCTTGCCGCTGTGCAAGTGAGCTAGGGGTATTTGAAAACCTCTGTATTTCCCTTCGTGATATTTTATAAGTTATGAAGAACCCATTTAAGTTTGAAGATGTTTCTTCTTCACAAAGCTTCCTGAATAGAGTTAGTTAATAACTCTAATGTTTTTTCAAAAAAGAACAATATTTTCATAGAGTTTTTCATGGCTTTAAGGAATTATCCTTGCTTAAAAATAACGTTTCCAAATCACAGGGCTGGGATAAAAAGACAATCTCAAGTTCACTCCTGAAAAACCACATAACTTTTACAAAATAGTTAGAAACATTTAAAAGAGCAGTTCTAACCGTCTTTCCCCCTCCCAATCATGGGTTCCATGGGTAAGCTGATGAATAGCCATGCCCATTCTTCTCATTAAAAAAAAAAATAAATTGAACACTTGGCGTAACATTTTAGACATTTATGAACATCCTGGAGCCCATATGTGGGCCTGTTCAGGACCCCTGTCTCAAAGGGGAAAATGTGGTATGTTTCTGGATTAGTGGTTTTCAAAGTGGGATGCGTATGTCCCAGGGGAAAAAATAGCAACTGCCATTAATGTCCTCATACTTTATTCTTCTGCAGTCATTCTAGCTGCTTATATTTTTAGCACACTTAAGATCGTAGTAGAGTCAGCACTTGTGTAAAATTCACAATAGAAACATCACGTGGCTGGGCCAGCTGCTGGAGCCCCTCAACTGCACAGAGGGCCTGGGTTCCCAGGGGCCCCTGCGTACCCAGGCAGCGCTCTCCTCACCTGGTCCTTTGTCTTCCCTTCCCGCTCACGAATGTGGTTAGCAACGATCCTTTCTGTTTCCTCACAAAGTCTTGGGAAGTTCGCCAGCTGCCAAGGAAGAAAGGTCTGAGTGTTAAAACAGTACTCAAAAAGTTGTACTACAAAAAAGAAGAGGAGACAGCTGCAGAGGTAAACGATACCAGTGTACAGGGAGACGCTCACCACAACACAGGAAGCAACAGTGAAATACGAATTCCTGCAGAACAGCAGAGCCATCGAGAGGCTCTGCAGACCATGATGGGCTGCAAGCTCCAGCCCAGCAGTCTCTAGAAAGCAAGCAGAAACCTAGACGCTACCTAGCACTGCGCTCTGCAGTGGTGGCACCTGGCAAAATTCCAAGAGCAGGCTGGAACAGGATGAGCAGAAGGATGATGGCAAACATTTATCTAGTGCTCGCCACGTGTTAGGCCGCGTGCCAAGCACTTCCTGAATCCTTTCGTTCAATACTCCTAACACTCCTAAGAAACAGATCTAATTTTTAAGCCCATGATGTGGGCTTTAGAGGAGGAAAATGAAGCACAGAGAGGTTAAGTAATTTGCTTAAGACCAAGACTGTGGGTCCAGGGTTTCAAGTCAAGGCACAGAAGTTTTGTATTTTTGTCTGTTACCCTTGAGTAGCAAAGAGACTACCAACAATGAAAGAGAGACTCAGCTTTAGTTTTTTCATGTAGTGTTTATTACTCTGACACTTCACTGTATACGTGGTGCTGGGGTTCAAACCCAGGTCCTCATGCATGCTAGGAAAGCGCCATAATCGCTGAGCCACCACTCCAGTCCCAACTTTAGCTTTTTTAGAACTTTCCCCAACAGATGTGTATGTTACATATGTTTTTGTGAAACTGTAGAAATAATGCATGTCAATCATTTCCACCATCTAAATCATGCTGTCAATTATTCAAAAGACAGTTGTCAAAGGGGATTCAATGACTGCGGTTGTTTTAAATATAAGGAATAAAAAGAAAGGGATGCCACATGATGTTAATTGAAGGGGGTGTCATGGTTTGGATCAAAGATGTCCCCCCCAAAGCTTGAGTGTGACCCTGTGAAGGCTGAGGTGAAGTGGTTGGGTTAGGAGAGCCTTAATCAGCGAGTTGATCCTCAGAGGGGATTAGCTGGTAACTGTGCTGGAAGGGTGTGACTCGGGGAGGTGGGTCTTGGGGACACGCCTTTGGCGTATATATTTTTAATCTGACGCGATTTCTCTCTCTGCTCCCCGGAGCCAGGCCTTCTGCCTTAATGTTCAGCCTCACTTGAGCCCTGAGGAATGGATTCAGCCGTCTGTGGACTAAGACCTCTGAAACCATGAGCCTCTAAACAAACTTTTCCTCCTAAAATTGTTCCTGTAGAGTCCTTGAGTCACGGCAGCAAAAGGCTGAGTAGAACAGAAATTGGCACTGAGAAGCGGGGCCGTTGCTGTGACTAACCTGACCATGTGGTTCAGAAGCTTTTGGAGCTTTTTAGGATTTGTGCGAGGAATTTTGAAAAGTTTAGTAATGCAAGCTGGAAATGATTTAGGTTGTTGTAAGTGAAGCTTAATGCATGATTCTGGTGGGAGCTCAGAACGCCAGTAGGACTGTGGACAGCAAAGGGCTCATGAGAATTCAGAGGACGACTCTGGAAACTGGACTAGAGGCCATTCTTGTTATGTTCTTGCTAACAGGTTGTCTGTGTTTTGCCTGTGACCTGAGGCTTTCCATGAGCCTGATTTTAAAGGCGATGGACTTCTTAATCTGGCAGTAGAAATTTCCAGGTAGCAGAATATTCAGGCAGTGTCATGGGCATGATCTGATATTCAGGAGCAGAAAGATTTGAAAAACTTGGACTTGAAAGATGAGAGTAAAATTGTGGCCAAGGAAATGGCTCTTGTTAAAGATATCACCACCACTAAAGGCTTTGCCTAGAGACAACAAGAAAGTCAGCTTGAGGGCATCTCAGGAATTGACACGACCACACCCATCTCAGGCTCAAGGGACTAAAAATTCCTTTGAGAAGAGACAGTGGTGGCACCCTGCTTGCACAGGGGGCCTAGGAAGGTCTTACAATGTGCTCAGCCACCCAGACACTCAGAGGCCGCTACAGCCAGGGTCCCTGGAGGCTTGGCTACTGCTGGAGATGGTAGCAGACCTCAGTGGCAACCACATGGTCCTGGTTCTGCAGACTGCAGGCTACTAGAGTTAGGGGGTCATTGAAGCTTCCACCAAAGTGCTTCATGGTCAGAGTCTCTGCGGGCAGCCCCTGAGAGGGCAATGCGTGGAGATGGGAGGAGGAAGCCAAAGCTGCAGTGGAGACCCCCAAGATTAAGAAATACCAGTACCGTGGAACCTCTGCCAAGGACAGCTGCAGGAACTGAACACAGACAAGCCAAGAGAGAAGCCATGTGGACTGCAACCAGCAAGGCCACAGGGGCAGACACACAACCCTTTTACAGAGAACATTATGGTGCCACGTCCTCCAGATACTGGACCTGGAGCTACAGGACTTGTTTGCCCAGCTGGATTTGAGACTTCCTTGGGTCCCACCCCTTCTTTCTGTGCCCTTATTTTTCTGAATGGAAATATTTACTATGTGCCTTTATATACTGGACATATGTAATGATTTGATTTTTACAGGAGCTCTGCCTTGAGTCTCAGAGGAGACTTTGGACTTGGACTTTTGGGCAATCTTGGAACTGGTGAGACTATGCAGACTCTTGAAAATGGACTAAGTGCACTTTACATTGTGAGACTGCCATGAGCTTTCGGGGGCCAGGGGTGGAACGTTATGGACTGGATTAAACATATCTCCCCAAAGCTCAGTGCAACAACGCAAAGGCTAAGGTGAAGTGACTGGATTATGAGAACCTTAGCGATCGGCGAGTTAGACGCCTGACGGAATTAGCTGGCAACTGCAGGCTGGTAGGACTGGCTGGAGGAGGTAGGTTCTTGGAGGCCTGCCCTTGGGTATATATACTTTGTTTCTGGAGTGATTTCTCTCTCTGCTCCCTGGTACTGTTCCTTCTGCCACGATGTTCAGCCTCACCTTGAGCCCTGAGGAATGGAGCTGGCCTTCCCTGGACTAAGACCTGTGAAACCGTGAGCCCTTAAATTAACTTTTCTTCTTAAAATTGTTCTTGTTGGGGTCCTTGAGTCACAGCAGTGAAAAGCTGTGGTCAGGCCCAGGTGTGTGGGAGCAGAGTGAGGATGGAGGCGGTGAGGTACACAGAAGGGCACTGCGGAGGCTGAGGCCAAGCAGCAAGGTGGACAGCGGCTGAGTTGCAGATCGTTGCAGGCCTGTTAGGAGCACTGGCTTCTGGAGCCATGAGAATGAGAAATGACAGTGGCTTGGATGGAGACAGCAGTCTTGGAAACAGAGAAAAATGGGCCCAACCATGGCTTATTCTAGGCAAGTGATCAATTCCAACTGTGATTTAAAAAGCACATGTACGTTAATACTTGCATCTCAATAAAAATAGGTGAAGAATATGATTTATTAAAAATTTAAAGTTCAATAATGAAGAAAAACATTAAACTGTTCAAGTGATAAATGTCATGCAAAGAAAGATACTGGCTATTAAGTTGGCAAATTGCTACAACTATTTTATAAGACTTGCTTCAGGTGAAGGTATCCTAAAACGATCACAGCTTAAGTGTGCTGAAGGAATGTGAATGAGGATCATCTCCGGATAGCAATCTGACAATATGTGTCAATGATCTCAAACACAGGCTGGAGGCTGGGGCTGCAGCTGGGTGGTTGAACACTTGCCCAGAAGGCCTAAGGCCATGGGTTCAAGCCCCAGCATGCAAAAAGAAAGGAATCTAGAATCTCAAACACACATCCACACACTTCAACTTAATCACTCCAAAAGATTTGGAGCTAAATTGATACAAACATTTATCACAGCACTAGTAGAAATAGCAGCAACAAGAAAGACAAAAACTATAAAACTATGTATCCAATGATGTTAAATAAACTAACTTAGATCCATTCATGGAATGGAATGTGTGGAATGTGGTCATTTCAAAACATAACTTTAATGATATCTAATGACATAGTATTTACGACATAAGGGCAGAAAATCAGGGTATTAAATATCTGATTACACACATGCATACACACACCCCACCATGTACCCTACACCTCTTTCAAAAATACAGCTCAAGAAGCCAACAAATCCTGAAGCTCTTGGGCACCACTGGAGCACCTAATATTTCCCCAAACATCAAGAGGTCAGAGCTGGGCCTCCCTGCGAGGTGCCTGCTTCCTAGGCACCCAGGTCACCGTGCATGCTGACTTTACAGCCTGCCTGATGCACACCCGCATCTCGGTAAGAAGACACAGTGCAGTACTCCATGGAAACACCACCACCCGGCATTTTCTAAAGCGGACAGAGAGTACCTCTATAACAACACCATACACACATGGGAACCTAGCTGCCTTCCTCACCTCAAAAGTTGCAGTGCAGCAGCTTGCCATAAGGCTCCCAGTCTGTCACCTTAAGGAACAATAGCTGTTGGCTAAATCCTGCAATAGAGGCTCACTTAAGAGTACATTCCATGAATTATTGCAAAATACAAACGGAGATCCAATCCCACTCTGGAAGCACTCCCTAGGAAAGCCCTGCCACCACAGAGCCCTGATGCTCTGAGCATCCTGCAGATTACCCTCTGTGCTGCCTGGGAAAGCCTCAGGATGAGGGAGGCAAGCTGATCCACACCAGTCCTCCTCCAGTGAGACCTGGGTGGCACATCTGGCACTAACCACCAGCCTGCTGGGGCCCCAGGGCAGCTGCCCCTCCCCAGCCCTCAGACAGCATTGCCAGTTTTCCAGGCATGCCCACTCTTCAGTAATAGCCACACTAGTCCAGAGTCGCGGAGAAGTATGCAAGGAGCTCAGTCCACCAAGGAGGAGCGGGGTGCCGTCAACGTTTAGGAAACAGATTACAGGAGGTTATTTTTAAAACCATGAAATAGTGGCAATATAAATATTTATTCAGAAACTGAACAGTTGACAGCTGAAGGATCCCAGGCCAGTATATGAACAGCACTAAGTCAGGGAAAGGCCAAAATGACAGGAGTATCCCATGAGGTATGGTCACTAAGAATGCCTCCAGTCTCCTAGCCCTGGCAGGAAGACTGATTTGTGAGTATGCATGCATGCGTGTGTGTGTGTGTGTGTGTACATGTGTGTGCATGCATGCGTGTGTCCACATACATTGCATGAATGCATGCATGTGTGTGAGCATGCGTGTGTGCGTACATGCACATGCACGTGCATGTGTGTGTACATTGCATGAGTGCATGCATGTGTGTGTGCACATGTGTGCACATCTCTTTTTTCCAAGCTTTAGACCCATGCACTCAATTCCACCAGCAAAAAATTCTGCCAGATCCACAGTTTTGTGCCTCCCACTGAAACAACTCAAAGTCATTAAACACTGGGGCAGGGGTGGTGGCTCAGTGGTTAAAGCACTTGCCTGGCAGGCACAAGGACCTGGTTCAAACCCCAGCACAAGGACCCATGTTCAAACCCCAGCAAAAGGACCTGGTTCAAACCCCAGCACAAGGACCTGGTTCAAACCCCAGCACCACGTACACAACTAAGTGTTGGAGAAATGGAAACGAGATGAAAAACTAAATAAAACTGATTCTCTCATTCTATCCCTCTCCTAAAAAAAAAAAAGTCAGTAAATCTAAATTCAAAGGGGAGCAAAAGAAAAAGAGAAGCGATTAGAAGAACTGTCTTAGTGGAAGAATACTGAAGGTGACCCCAGGCGGTGTGAGCTAGGCACACTGAAAGGCAGTCATGGAGCCGTTTGGCTGGCTTGAAAGGGCCACAGGAGGGTAAAATTCCAAAATGCTGGTTTGATGACTGGCTCTCAATCCCAATTCCTCTTAAGACACATATAGGAAGAGGGGCAAAGGTCCTACCGACAGGCAAGACGATTTGTGCTTCGGCTCATTGTATTTGTTCATTCAACACGAGTCCCTGCTCAGCGAGTGCGGTTTGCTGTTATAATTTTTCTTCCTAAATTTGCATCCCATCAATCATTCACCGGGCAACTGCTATCAGTGTATGTCACAGAATCTGATATTAAAAACCTTACAGGACTCAGCAGCAGGTTGATTATACAGATAGCCAGTTATACAAGAGAAGTAGATCTTAGAGAGCAAGAGAAAACTCAAAGAAATGAACGGCGAAGCCTGCCATAAGGCCGGTGGGATCTATGCTTAAGTAGCGATAGTGCAACTTCCTTCAAACTGCACATCAGCTGAAAGGAAAATCACTTCCAAAAATCTTCCTGTTAGACTCACTTGTATATTCCTAAATAATGAAATTCAATGGTGAAGGAATGCAATGCATACAACTTTGGGAATCAAAACCCTTAATATTTAATTCTAAGAGAAAAACTGAATAATGTATGCTTTTAGAGAAAGCAGCACTACAACATATTTTAGTTATGTCCAATATTTTAAGTGTTCTTTAGGGTAGTGTATAATTATTTTGGTGGGACTTTATAAAAATGTAAGCATGGTCCACATTTTTCTCTAGAGGAAAAAGGGTTACTTGAAAGATATTTCTCTATCCAATAAAACAAAATTTACACAGTTGTAAAGTTCAGTATTAATTGGATTGTAAGATCCAAGCTATTAGGTTTCTCAGGTCTGAGCCCAGACAAGGTTTCCTGAGATTCCAGAGTAACTCGTTCAGTGCCTCGAGCAACTACTCAAGTTAAGGTCACCTCTGTTCATAGATCCACGCCAAACACCACCGAGAGAAGAAACTAACCGTTACAAAACCTCTCCCATTCCCAAGACCTCATGTGAATGGTTTGGGTAACCTAAATATAGGGGCTATTTTTATCAAAGAGCTGTGAATCTTCAAGTGTCGGCCACTTGCTCTAATCCGAGTAGCACTAATGGGTGAAATGCTCATAAAGGCACACAAGTCATTTCATCTCACTTTGGAGCCTCCCCCTCCCCCAAAAAATCCCTAACAATCATTTGCAGGGGAGCACGATGCTGGATTTATTCAGGAGATGCCAAAGTGGTCATTGAGCAGAGCACATATGCCATGAAACCAGGAAATGGATGCAGCTACATTCACCAGGGTGCCAGATGGCCAGGAGCAGCTCCAGCCTAAAGCCAGCTGAAGCAAGATCCTTCTGAACAGCACCACGTGGCATGGGGGACATCCTGGAGACTGTAGCGAGGCTGATAGGGAAGGGAACGGAGCCAGGTACCACAAGGAGGGCTTGGGTAAAGCAGATGGAGAGGAAGAATGTTAGCCCTCCTTCTCCAAGTGGGCAAATCCCCAATCTCCTAACCTCAAATCTACAGCCATTGGGAGGAACGATGAGGTATTGGATGGAAAAACTTTTAAACAGAGAAGTGGACAAAACCATAGTGTCACTTAGCATGTGCTAAGGAACAAAAACAAAACACCCACCCTTGGATGAACCAAAACTGAAAGGCAGTCAGAAGAGGCCACCTCTTCTCAGGCAACTCAAAAACATCCGATAAGTCAGAGTGGCTTGACACCGTCAAAATAGCACCCGGAGTCTTAGCCAGGTTTGCATCTCCTCTCTCATCCCACGTTGGCCTCTGGTAGACACACTGCTGAGCAGCAGGAAAATCACAATAGAGGGCAGGAAGAAAAACAGAGGCTATGATCAATTATAAATTAAGAACTAATTATGGGGGCTGGAGTGGTGGCTCAGCATTGCCGTGCTTGCCTGGCATGCGTGAGGATGCTGGTTCGAATCCCAGCACCGTGTACACAATGAAGTGTTGGAGCAACAAAAGCCACATGAAGAACTAAGTAAAACTGATTCTCTTTTTCTCACTCTCACTGTCCCTCTCTCTCTTAAAGAATCCATGATGAAGATTGAAAGGCCTTTGATGAACTCTGAGATTAAAAGGTGAGATTTAAGTGTCCCTTTTAAGTCAAGTCCCAGGCCTAGATTTCTGGCAGGACCCAATAAAAGGTTCCAGCATTAACCACCAGCCTGATTCGCAGGCTATTACAGGAGGCGCATTTACACAGTAGGCAAGCAGAGCACACACAGCCTGGTAGATAAGACGGCACTGGGTGGGGAGCAACTCGAGTCTTTTCATAGCACAAAGCCCAGCACCTCAACCTGGCCCTGCAGACAGTGTATTGAGCACAACGCTGTGCACCCCTCTCCTCATCCTGCTTCATCTAAACTGCCACTCACCTGCCAGGTCAATGAGACACGATCCACTTACACTCTCAACCGTTCATTCGACAATCGCTATTAAAAACCTGGCCACAAAACAGCATTCCTTCTAACAGCTCTTGTTATTAGAAAATCCTTGCCTTATTTCTAATAGCCAACTAAGGTTTTTTTTTTTTTCTTACAAAAAAAAGTTTCCCCTCTAAGCAAGGGGGACATCAATTAATCGATCTCATGGCAATCCAAGAATGTGGTTTCCCAAGGGGCCAATAAATGGCACAGTTAATAAACTGTGGTTAAAACAAGATGTTCCCCTCTGTGCTTCCTGAAGGGGACTTCAGGACCCTGCGATGATAAACTCGAGAAGAGGAAGGACAGAAGCACAGCTGAAAACTGATGCCCACCGGAAAAATTCCAAAGTGGACATGTCCCCAAAGGAGCCAAATAGCTCGTAAAGGTCCAGCATTTGGGTCTTGTCCTCCAGTGCCCCAGAGAGAAGAGTGAGAAAAAATCTGAGAAGAAATGCACGCCCCAGGTTAGAAGCCTAGCCTTCTGCTTTGTTGTTTGAACACGCATAAATCCCACAAGCTTTCCCCTGATGTTTATTTATGTGGCTTAAGAAAAAAACATTTAAAGATTTTACACATAAGGCATTCAACATGAGTGGTAAATCAAAACAAAGCTTCGTGTGTGCGTGCTTGCGTGTGTGTGTGTGTGTGTGTGTGTGTGTGTGAAATTACAATATAACTGAAATAGTTAGACATCTTCTCGTTGCCTGGGGCAGTCTTGGTTTACTCTTCGTATGCCAGTGCAAGTTTTAATAGCGCTTCCTTTAAGTCTCAAAAAAATGTTCTACATTGGATGATAAATTATACAATCACCTTCTCTATGGCTCAAATTCAAAAAGCATCAGATAAAAAAGGGTCTTTCTGCAAAGTAGGCTGAACTCTAATTAGGAATATTTCACTTTGTAAAAGATTTTAATTACCAGTTTTAAAAGTTGAAGGTAGCCCTAGTAAGGCCCCAAACCAAGAACATCAAAATGAGGAATAAGAAAATGACGGATGTTTACAGAGAATCTGTCCAAATGTTATCATTTTTAAATGAATGACTACAATACTCTATAAAACCAAGCAGCAAGGGTAGCTTTAGCACACTCTCTGGCAATTCGCATTCACAGAACGCCCATCACGTGGGGCTGGTCCCCGTGTGAGGTGCTAGGAAGACAGCAAAAGACTCGTCTCTCCTCTAAAAGGAGCTTATAATCAGGAAGAGGAGGCATTCACACCAACAAGTCCCCACACACACAGTGTCAGAAATGCCATGACGGCATAAGACACGAGGTACGGACTGAAGCACAGAGAAGGGAGAGTGGGCGGTGGCCAGGAGAAGACCCACAGAAGCCCCTAGGAAGATCTTCAGGCAAAGATGACAACCGTTGCGGATCTTTAAAAATGAGAAGTGATGGCAGTTGGGGACAGGAGGGAAAGGGGGACAAGGGGAATTGCATGTGCAGATGCCACGGGCATGAGAACTCTCAGAGGTCAGCACATATTACTTAGCTTGGCTGCAGCAAGCCAGTGCTCCTCCAAAGTATCCAGCAACTGGAAGGGGACACAAAATACAACCCTTAATGATTTGAACTTATTCTGTAGACTTGAGGATGCAATGCATAATTTCCACAAAAAAGGCAAAATGCGTACATGAATGTTAGAAAGGCCCCTCGGATAGTGGTGGGGAGAGTGAACTGGAGGGAGCCGGGGGGTGGAGGTAGAAAGCTCAGGAAGGAGGCCACAGGAGTGATCTGGAAGGGTTAAAAACACCCAGGACATCGAGAGCAGAGATTAGCTACAGGGGCTGCTAGACAGATTCGAGAAGTATGGTTCAGGGAATCATTAGTATGTTAAGAGATAACTACAGGAAATGTGATCTCACAGGGAGAAAAGATACTTAGAGAAGAAGGACTCCAGGAGCAAGCGCTGTGGGAGCCTGGTGAACAGAGGCAGGTAATGTAGGTAAGCAAATGTGGACAACCTCAGGGGCAGGAAGAGCAGCAGGAGGGAATGGCTGTGCCCACCAGACGGGCGGATCAGGAGGTGGCAGACCGTGCCCGCCATTGTTTCCCTGAAGTAATGGACCAGAATTAAGTGGAAAGGAGGCAATCAGGTCAGCAAGTGCTGTGGCTCAGATGTGCACTGTCCCCAAAGGCTTCTGAGTTGAAGGCTTGTTCCCCAACGCAGTGATGCTCAGAGGTAGGGCCTGGGTCATGAGGGCTCTGACCCCATCCGGATTGATCCATAGAGAGCTGCAAGAACTACTGGGAGGACGAGCAAACTGCTGGTTGGCGGAAGCAGATCCCTGGGATGTGCCCTCGCTCCCAGACCCTTTCCATCTGCCTGTCTGTTTCGTGGCAGCCAAGGATGATGGAGCAGCTTTCCTCGGCCACGCACTTCCACCATGGCCTTTCTGCCTTGGGGCCAGCCATGGACAGAAACCTTCAAAACCATGAGTCAACATGGGTCTTTCTTCTAGGCAGCCGTTTTTCTCAGCTATTTTGTCTCGGTGATGAACAGCAGACTAACTCAGCAACTACTTTTTCCCCGCAAGAAGCTTGTCCACGTAAAGGAAAGACCTGGGGCAACAGAGAGGTTTAAGGTCACTGCCTCTCTTTAAATAAGACGACACATGAATAAATTTAAATGAAAAAGTTTTTAAAATGTGATGGAAAGGGGTTGGAGCGGTGGCTCAGAGGTTATGGTGTTTGCCTGGCATGCGCGAGCACTTGGGTTCGAACCCCAGCACCATGCACACAATCAAGTGTTGCAGCAATGAAAGCCACATGAAAAGCTAAATAAAATTGATTCTCTCTCTCTGTCACTGTCCCTCTCTCTTTAAAAAGAAAGAAAGAAATGTGATAGAGGGCGTGCAAATATGGCTCAGGAGTAGAGTGCTTACCTAGCACACACAAGGCCTTGAGTTCAGTTCCCAGCACTGTGCATGTACGTGTACACACACATGCACACACACACAGAGAGAGAGAGAGAGAGAGAGATATGGAGGAGGCAACAAGGCAGGAAAGAGGAAACCCGAGGAAGTGAGAACACACCCCTGGTCAGGGAGAGTGTCTCAAATAGGGTGTGGACAGGGGATGTCTGCCGAGACAGGCACGTTTAGGGATCAGCAGACAAGACACTCACATGCCCAGGTACGTGCCCTTGCTCTCCGTGGAGTCGTGACGGAAAGTGGGGAGGAAAGCGTGAGTGAGGTGAAAGCCCAGAATCTGCACTGTGAAGGAGAGAGGAAGGCATCACTTCGTAACACACCGAACAGCGGAGCAGAGCAGGGGAAGGGAGACAGAGGGCGGAGGGAAGGCTCCTGTGAATGAGATGACCAGCGATGTGTGCGTGTGCAGACACGGCACAATGCACCCCCTGCTGTGCACAATTTGATGCACCCCAAAAATCATACACTGAAGCACTCAAGATCAGACTATGCTGGGAGACCAGGGAGTGTTGTGGCCTAATCCACACAAATGGGACAGCTATCTTCAAGGTCCTCAGGAATCCGGGGGAAAGACAGAGAAATACAAATTTTATCACTCAGAGTTTCAACAGGTGGCAAAGTTAATCCAACCAGAATGCTGCCCTCCAACCCTCTCCTCCATGGTGGGCTCTAAGGTTCACTGCCGGAAGAAGCAAACCCTAGTTCTACTTTTAAATCCACATCTATCCGAGTCAAGTGGACACTAAATTCCAAACCTCCTCTTAGTTCTTTCATCAACTCCCAATTAGCTTAAACTCCAAAGAAGGAAGGAAGAGGGGGTAACCAACCTGCAAGCTCTAGACTCACAGTCTACAATTTCTTGGTAAAACATGTGTTCATGAGGACAAGGGCCAGAAGAGGTAGTGTCCCTCACTCATGGGCTGAGTAGAGAGCCCCAGGAGGCCCAGATCTCAAAGAAGATACTGGTGCCGGACATGATCTCTACATGGGCACTGACATCTTCCATGCTGAAGGTGAATTTGGGATGGAGAAAGAAAATGTAAGCCAGGTTCTAAAGATCCTGAAGAACATATGGGAGTGGCCAGGATTGATGGAGACAGTAGAAATGAGAGGAAGGGGTGGAGGAGCTGGCTCAGGAGGCCAAGGGAGGAGGATTGCAAGTTCAAAGCGAGGCCCTGAGCTTCTTAGCAAGACCCTGTCTCAAAATAAAAATGGGGCTGGGGATGTGGCTCAGTGGTTAAGCAACCCTGGTACCAAAAAAAAAAAAAAGAAAGAAAGAAAGAAAAGAAACAAAGAAAGAAAAAAGAATAAGGAATGAAAGAAAGTGATGGAACCACATTTGGAATCCCACAAAGGGAGAAGTAGGCAAAAGTCGTGCCTTTGATCCAGGCCCTTAAATTTTTCACATTTGGGCCTTCAATGAAGGAAGTGACAGGGTAAAAAATAATCTCAGGGAGAAAGCTATGCTTTACTTTATTTAAGGCAAAATATAGAATGTTTTGAGAAGACAGTAAAAATACACAGGCGGTTGATCCAGAAAGAATAATGGAAAGGGGGTCTAAAGACGGGAGAGCAAGAACAAAGCCCCGAGAGTCCGGGAATAGGCTGTCACAGCCCATGCCAACGCTGATTTTCCAGGAAGTCGAATAAAATAGGAAACGATAAAAAAAAAAAAAGATTCATACAAGCCATAAGCACTTCATATAACTGGAAACATAAACGTGCACACGCACCATTCTTTTGATGTAAGGCCAGGGCCTGTTCTCTGCATATGGTGCCGCTGTTGGGAGTTATACATTCTTCTGTCTTACATAAACCACATCCTTCATCTACAATTCCCAGTTTTGCTTTCTTTAAAGTGGCAAACCTGAACACACTTGTGAAATAATCTGAATGCAGAACCTACCTAGATTTTTAGAACCTCCAACACACACACATTCTTTAACCATTACCCTGCCTTCACCTGATTAATATCGTTATCAAGACTTTCCAAAGCATTCAGCTTTGTTTTCGTAGAAACAAAATAGCCTTGTTTTGCATTTGATCAGTTTAGTTATCATCCACTTGAAGCATATAATTAAAATAAGGAGTATAGCTGGCTAAACGGGATTGAGAACAAACTCAATATACGTGACCCTTGGAAAGCAGGCAGGTTAACTGGTGGAAGCAAGAGTATTGTAGGGATGACCTCAAGAGAAGCCTTCTCTCTGAACACACCTGTGTGCCAAGGGTGACAATCCACATGGTCACCAGGGAAAGCAGCCCTGGTCAATCCTGTAAATCAGTTAAGAGATCAACTGACCCAGGTGACAGGACTGCCCGTGTTTTGAAGAGTGACGCATGACTGACATCACACTTCCAAATGGAGCGCTGGATAGAGGGCCTTTTTTCTTCCCTGTGTGCTCTTCCTGCCCTGTCCTCCAGTGCCTTGTCTCCTGGGGCTTTTCCTGGTTTGGAAGAGGGAGGTGGGGAGCTTGGAAGCAAGTGGGGAGTGCAGAAGGAGCTCTAGAGGGGCAATCTGTACCTCCGGGATTACTTCTGAGCCCCACGCTCTCCACATCCTCCTTTTATTTCAGCCTTCACTCCTGGGACTTCAGCCTCTCTGCCTCTCACCACATACACCTCCCCTTCACCTGAGCTTTTCTGCCAGGTAACAGGACCAACATTCATGTCATTCATTCTCTTTCTCTTCCTTTCCACTGGTTTTTCAGGGAGGTGACTCTCATTAGCCCAGTTTAAAAGAAGGGAAAGAAAAATAACAAAAACAGCACTCTCTGGACACCAAGCACCATTGCCAACGCTCTCCTTCCCTTCCCAGTACACAGTACTCCTTCATCTCCCCCAGAATCCAGCACAGGGCTCTGTGGTCCTCAGCTGGGAAGTCTCCCCCTGACTCCCCAACACAGATGTGGGACAAGTTCAAGGTGCAGAACGTGGTTGCTGCTGAGCAGCCACTTACACATTAGCTGCAACTCACAGAATGCTTACCAGGGTCAACCAGAGAGTTGGGTGTCCACATCCTCTCACTGAATCCTCACCGAGGTGCTGGTATCATCATAAACCCAATCCCCAGTAAATGAGCGAGACCAGAGGGGTTGAGAATGATGCCTGAGCTCACGCAGGGCCTACCAGAGCCAGGGTTAGCATCTAGGTAATGGGCCCCCAAAGGCTGGCCTCTTAACTACTGTGCTCACTGTCCCTTCTCAAACAGCCACAGTTCGAGTGGAATCATTTATATCTTACAAGCCTTCCCTTAATGATACACACAATATCAACGAGTCCCATCACTTACAATTACCCTCATGCTCACGTAGGAAAAATCAGGGCATTCACAGAATTGTTCTAATGCCATACCTACCTGCTTAACACAACAAAGCACAAATAAGCTGACGCAAGTACACTCTGGCCCTGCTCATCATGAGAGCCACGCCCACTCAACACTTCCAGTGTCCTCCTCCTTAGATAAACACTATGTCTATGACAAAGCCAGGGGTCAGGGAGCAAGACCATGCAGAACAGGAGCAGTGGGTGAATCCAGGGTCACTGGCTGGGAAGGCGAGCAATTCCAACTCACTTTTTTGGTGCACTTCTTGACAGTGTTGATTAACTCCTGCATCACCAGGTCTACACTCTTCAAGGACGGCCCTTTCAGCTTTACTATCTGCTTTTTGACTATTGCTTCAAATGCCATGTCTGGAGTAAACAGCCCTGTCCTGAAAGTAAGAGAGAAAGGGGCCCATTAGATTCAAACATCTGCGTGGTACCCAATCACTTCTGAAAAAGGTTTAAATTGATGTGCCACTTACATCAAGCATGTAAAAGTACAACATTAAGTCCTGCAGTGATCTGTCCTATCCACAGCCACCACAACATCTTTAATAGTGCTAAATCACAGTAAGTGCTCATCTGTGGGAGATTAACACAACCGAAAAATAACGCCTGGGAGCTGGGGATGTGGCTCAGTGGTGTAGCGCTTGTCCAGTGTGTGGAAGGCCTTGGAGTCAACACCCAGGAATACACATACACACACACACACACACACACACACAAAACGCCCAATATGTTTTCATGTCTTATAATGTGGGCTTTTATTAACATTTGATTGTAATTTGTATCATTTCATTATTCCAAATAAAAAAAAAAAGAAATACAGTGGGTGTTCCATGTTGACAGTTCCATACCTGTGGGTTCGACAACTGCTAATTGAAAATGTTCAGGGAAAGATGTGTCTGTTCTGAGCACGAGCAGACGTGCATGTCTTGTCACTGCGCAACAGCTATTTACATAGCACTTGCAGTGAACTAGGTATTGTCAGTCATCTAGATTTAAAATGCGTGGCAGATGAACTGTATACCCTGAATTCAGGACCCTTCTATGTAACATGTGCTTATTAAATTAAGTTTAGCCTTCTGTACATGAACTCAAGAAATGTGTTTTAAACTGCTTTCGTAGTTCTTCAGAGAAAGTGCCATGAATGGAATGTGCGGGTCCCCCTAGAAATTCTTCCTCGGTGTGATGGTATTAGGGGGTAGCCCTTTGCAGAGGCAAGCAGGCCACAAGGGCAGAGCCCTAAGGAGCAGGATTAATGCCTCAATGAGAGGAGGACAGAGCCAGCCAGCTCCCTTGCACCATGTGAGGACGCAGCAGGAAGTCAGCAGCCTGCAAACCAGAGGAGGCCCTCCCCAGGCCCAGCACTCTAGAATCCTCCAGAACTGTGAAGCATAAATTGTCACTGTTTATAAGTCACTCGACCTATGATACTTTGTTATATAGCCTAAAAAGACTAAGAAAAGTATCTTAGAACGTTTTGAGTTCAAACAAGGAGAAATTTGGCCCATGTGCACCCCATCCACCCTGCCGGCTCCTGCCCTGCTGCTCTCCCACCCCTATTCCTCAGCCAGTCAAAATGGGAGGCCCACTGCACAAAACTCCTGCACCAGAGCCCTTCCCCACCCTCCAGCCTCAGCATCCGCCCTCCCACGCCTCCTGCCCGCTGTGACCCACTGCAGCATCACCACCACACAAGCGCACAGACAGGTACACGCCCACCTCACACACACAAGCACAGAGGCACACGCCCATCACCACACACACACACACACACACGCAGGCACATGCCCATCACCACACACACACATGCACGCAGGCACATGCCCACCTCACACACACACACATGCAGGCACACGCCCACCTCTCACACACACACAGGCACAAGCCCACCTCACACACACAGGCACACGTCCACTCACGGCACATCTTGGCTGGCTGACCTCATTCTCGGAACAGGCCAGGTTCAAGACAGCAGCAGCCCCGCCATTGCCTTTCCCAGCCTTGCTCCAGAGCTTGGTTAAAGTGCTCATGCTCCTCTCTGTGGAAGCAGCGTGAGCGCAGGCCTCCCTCGCTGAACATGAGGCTGTGCAGGGCAGGGCCTCGCCCCTCTCTGTGTCCTGTCGCGCAGGCATGGGCCATGAGTGCAGAAGGTAGGTTTGTTGTTTTTGGTTTTGTTTTTGAAAAACTCACTGTGACACTGTAGGAAATCACCTTTGAGCTCAAACTAAGGCCTCCATTTCTTCCTCCCACCCCTGCACTCGCCTGTCCAGAGCGTGAAAAGGCTCCTGTGCCAGCCTCTTACAAACATTCATTTTCTTTTGGTAGCTTGAACCCAACACAGGAAAATGCAAATCACTCGCCTGATCCCGTGAATGTTTTTGATTGCATAGCTGATTTCTCTTCTCAGTTCTTTCTCATTGAACTCCATCTGCAGATGCGAAACGAGGCACGGTATGACACTCCATTCCTCTGAATAATAATACTGTTGAACGTTGCAGACTGAAAATAACTCGACTCAGTTATTAATCAAGGGATACTCACGTCTCCCCTAAGCTAAACCCAGATGCTCAAAACATCTGCTCCTGTGAAGTCCAAGGCAGCAGAGGGCACCAGGGACTTCTGGGAGTTACAGGGCTGCAGACTTAAACTTTATTATATGGAAGAAGCACTGGGCATAAAGGACGGCTTTTAGACATAACTCCAGCAGTCTTTGAAATATGGAATTCCTTGTTCTTCTGCTGAACAGAGGGAGTCTGGAGACATGGCTGTGTGTAACTGTCACCTGCCACATCCTGAGATCAACAATGACTGTCTTTTCTCCCTGGCCACTGTAACTACCTGAGTTCAAGGCTTCTTTATAAAATGAAATTAATAATATTTCACCATGCACAGGACACGCTGCTGTATAAACATTTTCCAGAAGTCCTGGGTACCATAAATCTACTTAGAAGAGGGATCAAAGTATCACAGAGCATTGTCCTGGGACGGATGTGCAGAGAACACAGAGTTCACCTGACTCTGGGATTCAGCCTCTCCAGCCTCGCTGTCTGTCCAGTTCCTCCCTCATGCTGTGTGCCCTAGAACAGTGACCTGCCCAGGTCCTTACCAACCCCTGTGCCACACAGCTCGGAGCCTTTGTCATTCTTCCCTCCCCACCCCCTAGCTGCTGGTCCTGCCGTGTGTCCCTGGGCTGGGATTCATGTCTGTGGGCTCTTTGCAGGACACACTGTGCTGAAGTTTATCACTTCACACAGCGCATGTTAATAAAACTATCTGTTTACCCCTGTTTGCCTGTAAGCAAGAGCATGGTCCCTAAAACCACTTAACTGCCTTGCCAGGTGTTTCACACTTAGCTGGTCTGCAACAGAACCCTTGGGTCACACCGCCACACAATCACTCCTTCTCCTCAGTTTCCCTCACCTGACGGGCAGCACCACTCAGCTGTGGAAACCAAGACCCTGGGCATCATCTCGAATCTTCCTTGTCCTCCATCCCTCATATCAGTCCAAGCCCTACCAGCCTTACCTCCAATCTCCCCCAAAGCATCCATTTCTCTGTCTCCTCTTACCAGGTCATTTACTGGGACACTAGGAAATTTAAGTTTTAGAGTTTCTCCAATGCACCAAGACCCTTTCCAAGACCTCTGCCTCGCTGTGTGTTTATGATTTTATTTTCTTCTTCTTTGAGGGAGACTGAGATGGCAGAAGCTTCATGCCCAGCAGAAAGCAGACCCCTCTCTGGTCTGGCCCCACCGTTTCCCTTACCTTGCCCACCTCCTGACCCCTCACAGGCCAGCAGGTGCGGAGTTCATCTAGAATCATCCACCAAAGCGGGTTGCACCTGGCTTATAACCCTCCTAAGGCTTCTTGCTGTTAGGTGTGAACACCACACTCCTACCTAGGAAACCCGGGGAGCTGAGCCGGGCCTCTCTGTGGCCACTCTGCCTCGCACCAGCACCATCTGCTCTGCACCTGCCACCTCGCCCAAGGACCTGCTCCTTGCTTGAAGGACCCTCTCCCCAGATCTTCACACCGCTAGCCAGGGTTAAAATGCTCCTTACTCAGGGAGAACTTGCCTGAACATCCCATTGAAAGTCACATCACGGTGACAAAATGACACTTGCTTTTTCTCACGGTGCATTTGTTCATTTTCTGTCCTTCCCCACTGGATGAATCGCAGTGTTCCCTGTCTTGATCACTGGCTCCTAGAACTTTACTCACACTTGGAGCCCAAGAACGCTTTTATGTAGTTGGACAACACATCTCAACTAGCTTTTGTTGAAATTATCTGGAATGTCGTTAAAGTCCCATTAAATAACATCAGAAAAGAAAATCTCTCTCCTGAATTCCATTACCTGAGTGCAAAGGTTTTTGTTTAAGGGACCATCTCGGTAGTTAGGGGAATGGAAATGAAGTAGCTGGAAAGCGGGGAAACATCATTCCATACGAACCTTCACTATCTCAAAAGGAAAGCGCTCGTGGAAGATGCGGTTGATTTTAGCGCCACCAGAGAGCTCCAGGGTGTCCACTTGGTCCCCGGACCCTTCAATTCTCTTCTCAAAGTCTACTGCGAACTGCTGAACCATCCTGGAGGGCGACAGGGAAACCCGAGTTAACGTGGCCTGGCTTCACACGGGGCTCCACTCCGCTGCCACCTTGGGGTCCTTTCCCGGTGTTCTCAGTGGCACCTACTGGTGAAGCAGACACTGCAGCTTTCGGAACATCAGCATGTGAAATGCACATTGTTAAGATTCATTTTAGACAATTAACTAGAGTAAACATCTTTGTCTTTAAATGGACACTGTCCAGGATGGAGAGGTGGCTCAGTGGCAGAACGCTTGCCTGATACGCGCAAGGACCTGGGTTCGAACCCCAGCACCACATACATTAAAATAATTAGCAGAAAGGAAAACAAATTAAAACGTGGCCCTATTGTCTGTACTTTTTTAAAATTAAATCCCAGGTTCTCATTCCCCTGAAAAATGCTCCAAGACAAATCACATTAAATAGTGGAAATAAAAGGATAAAGGACAAGGGACATCCACTTGTCCTTTGATTTTCACTTGTATTTACTCCCTTCTAAGACTAAAAATCGCCTGCTGAGTTTCACTCCTGGCTTTGCTCACTGAACCCAACTTCAGAAAGACAAATTGGGCATGGGGATGAGCAATTGGTTAAATTTCTAAAAACAGAATAAGGTAAAAATTTACTCTTCCAGAAAACCAAAACTCAAGGTCACCGTAGAGCACAGTGCCTCGTCTACTCGATTCGCTGCTTCTGTGAAACCTGCAAAACAGCATGAGGAAGAGACAACAGCAGAGCACGGGCCAGCGGGCACAGAGTGCGCGGGGAGGCGGCCACCTACTGCAGCAGGGCTTTGGTCTTCCGGGTGGGGTCTTCTGGTCTGAAGTTTTTGTAGGCCTCCACTTCGTGCTCGATGGACAGCAACTGCCCCTGCAGCTTGTTCCTGAAGTTTGGCAGGGTGTCGCGAATGTGGTTCGTCAATTGCTAAATAAAACAAAACACAATCACGCACAGTACAGCAGACTGCAGATCAACACGAGATAAGATCCAGCCTCCACTGTTTCCATGACCATTTGCAACCTCAGAAACGACATGGTCGGTGCCCTGTGGAGACACGTCGAATTCCTCCAAGGACAGTCGCTCGCTTGGGCACTCTCTGCTCAAACAGTTAAAGTCACTAATGGGCTGCCCGACAGCACAGCAGCGTGCATCACCCGCCTTGTAGAAAAGGTTCTAACGTTAGAACGGGGTAGGACTGAAGGAAGCCAGGCACTGGAGGTGCTGCCTGCCCTGTTCACGACCAAATGCACCAGCATGCTGGGGCGCTCAGGTGGTCAAGGTGCTCCATGCTCCTGCTTCTTCTGCGCTCTGCAGCTCGGGCAGTGCCTCCCCCGCTCCACCTCCTCTAGGCCACAGTACTGGCTTGTGCCTTCAAGAGACTGGATAGAAAATTCCACAATGGAGAGGGAAAGCTCTCTGCTGCTGACAACTCCACCTGACCACGTGGGTGGCATTTCCTCTGAGATCAGCTGCCCCCTTAAGCTCAGTACAGTGAAAATCTCTCTAAAAGACTGCCTGAGTACATGCTTTATTAAGAACAACATTGGGACAGGTGGTGGCCCACACCTAGAAGCCCAGTGACTCAGGAGGCTGCAGCAAGATTGAGGCCAGCCTGTGCAACTTAAGGAGACCCTATCTCAAGAGGAAAAATAAAAAGGACTGGGGATATGCTCACTGGTATATTACGTTCAATCCCTAATACAATTTTTAAAAAGATCACTCATCTTTCTGCAATGCAGTTACAGAAAATTCTGAAAAGAAAAGAATGAAGATCTTCTTGATCTGCTTTGGTAATAAACTTGGAATCAAGAGAAAGGTAATATAAGCTTCATAGAAATGCAGAAAAATAATTTAAAAGGAAACTAAATATACCGAGGCAGACTGAAGACACGATTTTCAATCATGTTCATGTACATCTGAGTCTGCCTGAATATATCACTGCAATACATCTACAGTTAATTAGCTCTCAATACTCGGCAATTCTATTATTCCTCTGCCTACAGTATAGACTGTAACTGCTGTGGCTGTGGACTAGGAAACAACAGAACAGAGGACTGTCTTCCTAGGAGCAGTGCCCAAAGAGACAAGGACCCAAATCTAAGAGTAGCAGCCTCTTTGGAAAACCACGACCACCTCCACAGCCATGTGAGCTGGAGGTGATAAAAACACTTGGTTGCTTCTCAGGCCTCTCCACAGTAAAGCACTACTGTGGCCCACTCTGCCTTTAAAGCACCTCTTCCCTTGGCGTCCAGGACCGCAGCCATTCTCCTCGCCACTCCGCATGCACCTTCTCCATCTTCTGTGACAATTCAGCCTCTCAAGTCTGGGTCTGAAACCTCTGCTTAGCTTATTCTCTTTCTCTGAAGGTGGCAACCTCGTTCCTTCTGCGGATTCAGTGAACACCCAAACACCTGCGGCTGCTAGAATATCATCTCCAAACAGGACTTCTCTCTGCTGTGGGCGTGTGTATCTCTCCTCCTGCTTGACTCCTCCGGGGTGTGTCAATGACACCTCAGCCTCAACGTGTCCCAGACAAGGACCTGATCTTCCCCTGGGGTTCCTGACGCAGACCAGTCTGGAAGCTGGGAAATTGTGCTTGATGCCACATCTCTGTCACTCAGCCATGCTAATATCCGGCACCAAGTTCTCAATATTCCTTAACATTCCTCAACTCTCCCTTTGTCACCTCCCACTGGCCCTGATGGAGACTGAGCTACTATGATTCTTGTCACTTTTAGTCACCTGGCCTTCCTAGTTTTGCTCCTAACTGGCCAACTCTTGATATTTTTGTACCTTGTTCTTTGTAAGTCACAGATCTAATCATGTCACTCCCCTACTTAGATTCCCTAAATGACTCCTCAGTGCTTCCCAGGTGAGATCCAAAATCTTCAATTTGGCCTAAGAACAGTCCAATTGTCCACCTGCGCCTTCTCCACCTTCTAGCCACAGTGGTGTTTCCTACAATTCCTCAAAATTGTCACACCTTTTCATCCATATATTTCTATAGAAACTGTTTACGGCCAGAAATACTGGTATTCATTGAATCAGCAATAAAATTATTCTAGTCTCAAATATAACTTGAAATCCTTTGAAGCAACAGAGTGACTATGCTGGAAAGGAGAGTTGTTCAGTACAAAATTCATTTAACTTTCAGTCAACACAATCCAATTGTGTCAAAACTGGGATCACTTGTATAACCAAATGGTCAATTTTCTTTTTTCTTTTTTTTTTTTTTTTGAGTGTTCACTAAAATTTTCAACTTTCTCTTTCTAATCATATTAGTGATTTTCCTGTAAGATTTTTTTCAGGTTGTTTATAGTTTTCTCAGACCAACACTAGCTTGAAAGCAGTAAGCTGAAAGAGTTTTACCAGTGCTAAGAATATTTTTAGACGATTATGGTTCTTGCATGATAAATCAGTGCTCCCTCTTGAATGTATTCATATTTTTAAAATGATACCACTAAATGTTGTTTCTGGGCTTCCCAAATGCTCTTTTAGCCTTAATTATTAAAGTATGAACTTCACAAAAGCCTGAATTATGTCCCTTAAAATAGAAATATACCACTGCTGCTTTCTAAAACTTCCTTGGTGTGTCTATGTGGTTCAGATACACTGTTCTTAACTGTGACCACCTGTACTTAGCCCTTTGAGGAGCTGACATCAGAATATCCATGAACTGGGTCATAGGGCACTTCCAGCACTAATTTTTTGAGGAGTCTCCACACTGCTTTCCAGAGTGGCTGAACCAGTTTGCAGTCCCACCAGCAATGTGACAGTGTTCCTCTTTTCCCACATCCGCTCCAGCATCTGTCATTGTTCGTGTTCTTCATTTTTGCCACTCTGACTGGAGTGAGGTGAAATCTCAGTGAAGTTTTGATTTGCATTTCTCTTATTGCTAGTGAGGTAGAGCATTTTCTCATATGTTTATAGGCTTTTTGGATTTCCTCTGTTGAGAAGCTTCTTTTGGGTTCCATAGCTCATTATTAATTGGGTTGTAATTTTGGTATTTAGTTTTTTGAGTTCTTTGTATATTCTGGATATTAGCCCTCTGTCCAAGGTGTAGCAGGCAAATATTTTCTCCCATTCTGTAGGTTCTCTCTTAACATTCTTGACTAAATCTTTAGCTGTGCAAAATATTTTTAGTTTAATTGCATCCCATGCATTTATTCTTGACTTTACTGCTTGTGCCATGGGAGTCCTGTTAAGGAAGGCTGTGCTGACCCCTATGTCATGTAATGTAGATCATACTTCTTTTTCAAGCAATTGTAGAGTTGCTGATTTAATATCCAGATCCTTGAACCATTTTGATTTAATTTTTGTGTAGGGTGAAAGGTAAGGGTCCAATGTCAATTGTCTATATATGGCTGTCCAATTTGACCAACACTATTTGTTGAACAGGTTATCATTCTTCCACACTATGCTTTTGCCCCCTCTATCAAGTATCCGATAGTTAAAGGTATGGGGGTTCATCTCAGAATTCTCTATTCTATTCCATTGGTCTTCAATTCTGTTTTGATACCAATACCATGCTGGTTTTGTTACTACAGCCTTGTAGTATAATTTCAGTTCAAAAATTGAGATACCACCTGCCCCCTCCTCCTTGCTGAGTAATGTTTTGGCTATTCTGGGTCTTCTGTTACTCTGTACAAATTCGAGTATTGCTTTTTCTATATCCATGAAGAATGACATTGGTATCTTGATAGGGATTGCATTAAATCTGTATAGGGCCTTGGGTAGAATGGCCATTTTGATGATATTGACTCTACCTAACCATGAACATGGAATGTTTTTCCATCTACTCAGATCTTCTGTAATTTCTTTTTTTAAAGTTTGATAGTTTTCATTGTATAGGTCCTTGATATCCTTTGTAAGATTTATGTCCAAGTATTTTATTTTTTTGGAGGAGATGGTGAATGGGACAGATTTCTTAGAGCTGGACCTGCCCTATGACCCAGTTATCCCACTCCTGGGTATTTTCCCAAAGGAGCTAGAATCAGCTTATTATAGAGATACAGCTTCATCAATGTTTATAGCAGCTCAATTTACTATAGCTAAATTATGGAACCAACCCAGATGTCCCTCACTTGATGAGTGGATTCAATAACTTTGGTACATATATACAATGGAATACTAAGCTATTAGAGAAAATTATATTATGGCATTTGCAGCCATATGGATAGAGATAGAAAAAATTTTGCTAAGTGAAGTATCCCAAACTCAGAGACTCAAGGGCCAAATGTTTTCTCTCATTTGCGGAAGCTACAATACAAGTGGAAACAGTATGATAGATGGCTAACCTAACAACTACCTCAACATGTATGAATTCTTACACAATCGTGGGGAACCTTGCCTAGGCTCCTGGGGGATGTAGAGAGGGGGCAGAGAGGGAGGAAGGGAATAGGAAGGACATCAAGTAGACCAGAGGGAGGTAGTATGGAGGAATCTATTCAGAGGGGAACTTCCAATTTCCAGGAGAAGTCCAATTAACTTGGGGCTTAAGTAGGGCAAAACATGGAACCATGGGGAACCCAAGGGGGTAAACCATGGGCTGGCATCAGCCTTGACTTATCTGTCATTATACTTTTGTCCTTGATTGTTTGATGATGAATCCCTCCTAACTGTAAGACCATGTTTAACGAATAAAAATTTTTAAAAAATTTAAGAAAAAAAGAACATCATGAACTACATGGGTAGGCTCACAGATAAAGGCATGAAGCATTAACTAATGTGAACATTTCCATAGAAAGTTGCTCACCATAACAGCCACTGCCCTCGAGACTCAGGAAGGGTGACCCTACCCAGGGACAAGGGCATTTGTCTCAATGCTTAACTGCATAGGGGAAGTAGCATAGTACCGAGTAAGTGCACTGAGGCTTCATGGAAGGAGTGTGCCAGAGGGCATACTGGGGAGACAGAGGGCCCAACCTGATTCTACTGTTTGTGGAGAAATAAATTATTTGGAGAAGCATTTTAGATTAGTGGAAATCAATGATTACTTCATCAGGTTTTGTTGTTTTGAAGATTTTAAATGAAGAAACAAATCAATTCTAAACAAAACCATAAACATTTTTTAGCAGAAAGTCTAGCCTAACCATTACAGCTTGGAATTTCAGAAATGGATCCCCAGAGATCCACCTTTCAGTGCTACACAAGTTGCACTGCTTCAGAGAACCACATTACCATTCCTAAGTAAACCTAAGCTTCTGCCTTGAGCACAGCCCATCGCCAATCCCAAGGCAAACTCAACTCCCTGCACAGGAGCTTAAACTCTCATCATTTAAGCTCAATGTCTTGCTTTGGAAAAGGGAAGTCTAAGAAACGTGAACCCCACTAGTCTACCTATTTCATAATTGTTCCTTAGAAGGAATTTCTTTACCTGATTCAGGACCTTCTGAAGGTGTGGGGTCCCCATACGGTCGGCAATGTGTCTGTAAGCCGGATGTGAAAGAAAAAACTTCCTCTCTGCCAGCATGGCTGCTCTGATATCCTTCTTCCCGTCTATGTCCTTCTGGCTTCTGTTGACCACCCCCACGTAACCTGAAACAAAACGCAAGCCTATGGGGCTGAGCACACTTCCTGTAGCTACTCTAGGGGGACTTCAGGGCTCTCAAACAGGCTGAGTAAGACAGGAAAAGTTGGTTTGGGGCCTGAACAGTGGGTCCTTAACAAAACTCAATCTGGGACAATGGCATTTAACAAAGACCGCTGATTGGCCTCCACAAAAGAATATTCCTCACGGTTAACAGCTTTATGCATTTTAAGAGAGGATATCTCTGAGCAGTTGTGTCACATAGGAGGTCAGTAAATATCACACTTAAAACGGAATGGTAGATATATTTATGTAGTCTATGATGAATATTTATAATCACCTTCAAACCCTTTCTTTTCTCTGTTTTATTACCCTTGTTATACTAGGGAAGAATTCTCCTTCTGGATCATTTTTAACACGTTATTTGGGAACATAGTACCATTCCATAGGAAGCACAGCTGCTAATAAATCCATTCCTTACAACAGGGAAGTCATTAAAGCCCGGCTCCCAGGGAGGCTTGGTGGCCGTCTCTCTGACATAAGAGCCCAGAGCCCTGTGTAGATCACGGTACGTTACCCCTGCGAAGAGGCAGCAGCTTGTTCTCCAGAACATCCCGGGCATCTGTGCCTTCGTCCATGAGATCCAGCTTGGTGATGACGCCGATGGTTCTCAGGCCTATGACGTAAGCAAACACAGTATGACATAATCTGAAGTAGGCCAACAGGTTTCAGAGGCCACATGTCTCCATGCTATGTGAAGCTCACGTTCTTAGTCCCCTTCTTGCTCCTCTCTAGCTTACTTTGCTTCTAATCCACTGTCACCCCAGTCTGGTCAATGTCCACATGATATGAGGAGCATTTCAAAACCACCCATCTATATCACAAGATAACTTTCCATCACAGAGAGAAGAGTTGTGCCAACAGAAAGCAGCACTCTCTAGGACGGTCTCTTGTCCTGCACGTGGTACAGTCTAGAACAACGCGTTAAGGCACAGTAAGTGAGCAAGCCAGTACCGTATTATCAAGCATCGTGTATGCACATAACTGCAGGGCTATCCCCTGGTGCCACTAACAACAACACAGGAGCATATGCTCTTATGACAACTTTGATGTCACCAGGCAGTAGGAATTTTCCAGCTCTACTGCATTCTTACGGGGCCACTGTCCTATATGCCATATGTCACTGACCAAAAACTTGTTATGTAGTATGTGACCGTTTAAGTTCATTTCACGACAGATTGAAAGCACACATTCTAACTTTCCACCAAGTACTCCACCTGATATGGATGCTTTTTCTTTTATTACCTTATTAAAATAAACAAATAGGTTACTCATGAACCAATGAGGAGAATGTGACATAAACCAGGACTATCACTAACCCAGTTCTGAGCACTTCAAGTTGAAGAAATAAAAAGAAGAAAATTGGGTACAGGATAGCACCATCACCAAAATAAACAAAAAACAAAAAACAAAAACAAACTGACGGGTCTCACAGCATTCACTGTTTGTTAGAAAAGGAAATATGATTAATGGAATTTTGAGGCTTGGGTTTTAGCCTGAAGGCATCTTCCTCACTTGCAAAATAAAGAGTTGGAGACCATGATCTCTAAGGTTCCATCCAGTACTAAAGAATAAGAACCTAGACATTTCATGTAGTATTTGTCCTTCATTTTCTTCATTAGGTGAAGTGGACACTGTGTGCCTAATGATTCATATTAAGTTCATTTCTCTGGATTTCCAGTTAAACATGGTTATTTGAGCATACAGATTTACCTTTTACTTGAAACTACTCCAAAATAATAATGGCTAATATTTATTCAGCCAGCTATAGGTTTACATGGTTCATTTATCTTAAATCTTCTAATTCTAAAAAATAGCCCAGCTACAGGTTTTTGAAGATGAGGAAATTAGAGAGAGACTAGTATGCCGGACATCATCCGGTCACACAGGCAGTGAGTCCAAGGGATCCAGGTCAGCAGCCCTTACTTTTAGCCAATCTACTGCTTCTTACAGTAAGCGGGAAAGGGCTTACCCCAAACAGGTAAGAGAGAAAGGCAGAGGACTTCAGACAGAAACTGCAAATGCAAACCAGAGGGTGCCTGCTAACCCATAGTCCAGCAAAATAGGAATGAGTTCAAGAAAGCCATCAGAGGAGAAACCAGAGTCTGATGCTCTGCTTCACAGCATTTCAGAAAGGCTGGCGGCCTGAGAGATCCATAGTTCTGAAAACAGTGGAGAGTAACCTCTGACTCCAAGGGCACGTGGCCCTTGGGGGATCAGGTGCTGAAGGAGGGTGATCAACTGAATCCCTACACACTGGATGGTGAGATCTGCCCTTCCCAGTCCAGTTCCCGAGTCTGGCTTCAGGAGAGAGCAGGCTGACAGACTATTACCTGACCCCCATCCCAACAAGAGACTCCGAGAACTCTGCACAGGAAGATTAACCATCTCAAGAGGGAAACATAGATGTTGACGTTCAGAGGAACCCAATCCATCAGCCCAGTGAAGCACCCTGTCTACCACTCATAAGTCAGCTGTACCCACATGTGACTTTTTTGCATCCAATCACCTATTGATATTTCACCTGAAACTGTGCATGGACATTGTAAAGTGGAACCTAGAGACACAAAGCTAACACAAAAGACAGAAGAAATCTTTACTAATATCCTCAGAAAGAAGTCATTGCATGCTTCCCAGAAGAGAGTGTCATGAAAACAAACATTCACGGGGAAAAAATCCCAATAATTAAAAATGCAAGAGCAGAAATGAAAGTGTTCATAGAATAGCGGGAAGATGAGGCTGAGGAACCCTTCAAAGGCAAATGAAAAAGAAGTGAATGATAGGAACAAAATTAAAACTGGAGAAACGATCATGAAGCTCCAACAGCTGAATAACTGGCATGCTGGAGAGAAAATATCAAAGACAAAAGGGGAGAGGGAGGGAGAGAGCCTATTCAAGAAAAGATGCTACACGCACAAGACATGAATTCACAAGTGGAATCAGGTCAGCAGGCACCCAAAACAATGGAGACACAGACACACACAGCTTGTATAAGATTTCAAAACCTGAGGAACAGAGAAAACACACCAAGAGAGAGTCTGGGGTGTGGGTGATATGGATGTGATACTGTACAACAACTCAACTCCTCAATTAAAAAGAAATGCCAAAAAAGCTCCCAGCTAAATGTTTTCAAGTCACATTAAAAGCATGGAGAATCACTGTAATATCATCCTCCCAGGAGCAAACCAGAAATGCAGAAACAATAGAGCAATGTTTTCAAAACTCCGAGAGAAAAAAATAATTTCTAACCTAGAATTCTACATTGTCAGTGTGACAGCAGAAGATACTTTCAGATTTGCAAAGTCCCAGAAGGTTCTCCCTCCTTTCCTCATTTTCTTAGGCAGAGATTAAATGAGGTAGCCACAAAACAAGGGAGCAAAGCAACAAAGAGGAAGAAAGGAAATGCAGGAAGCACACACAGACACACAGGGACACAGACACACACAGACATACACACACAGACACACATGGACACATACACAGACACACATGGACACACATACACACACAGACACACATACACAGACTCACACGGACACAGACACACGGACACACAGACACACACACGCAGACACACATACACAGACACACATACACAGACACACACGGACACACAGACACACACACGCAGACACACACAGACACACACGCATACACAGACACACACAGACCACACAGAGACACACACAAACACACGTGCACATACAATAGAATGTGTCCGTAACGCCTAATGTATCCAGAGACTCAGACAGCTGAAGCAGAAGTTGGAAAAACTATATACACAGAAGATTATGCTAATGAGAAGAGACTATTATCTAACTCAAGACAGCATCACGCAAGAAAGGGAGATTTAATCACAGCTCAGCCGTGAATGGCATTTTCAGAATCAAAAAAGAAATATTCGCTAAATGTGATTACGTAACATTGTCAGAATGGAGGAAGACCAAGGCAGCGAGTGTGTGCAGGGACGGGAGAGGCAGCAAGCCAGCTAATTCCCCTCCGCATCAGAAAGTCAAGTGAGAGCATCCAAAACGAAAAGAAAATCCAGAAAGAGCAGCATATTCCACAGACACATGGAGGCACATAGCAAAAGAAAGCGCTGAAGAGGTTGAAAGCGGGGATTCTGGAATCAGTCTCAGAAGTCAGGAGGGATGGATGAGCAACCAGCAGTTTTATTGTAGACTTCGGGACTGACTTTTGAAAAGGCTATCTGTATTTACAGCCTTAATACAAACAAAAGCTGATTTTGGAAGCATTTCCTCACCACTCCCTTACTTCTGAGCGGAGTCCATACTTAGTGGGGCACCAGAAATGGGGGAAAGGACCATTTTCTTATAAAATAGGCAGCCTAAAGTAATCCATGACCTCCTTGCTGGCAGAATCAAGACCTGCACTAATGGATCTTGAAAAGCCACTCTCACAAGAGATTTCCAAGGTTTTAAAAGCCCCCTGGAAACCAAAAGACCTGGACAAAACAGAGCAGGCTGTTGAGCCCTGATTGTGTGCCAGTCTCATTAAGGACTCCAAACAAAAACCATATGAGACAGGTACTTTTATTTTCTCAATTATACAGACTGAGACAAAGGGAGAGTTGGAAAGGAGAAATACCACTGCCCAAGGGGCCACAGCCTGCAGCGTGGAGCTGGCGCTCAACCTTAGCAGCTGTTCAGATTCTGCAAGTAACTAGCTGCATTATTATCATCTAGACCTGTTCATCCACAGAACTAGAAGTCTAGCCACACGTCTCTTCCTAGTTCAGAGTTTTAGGAAGGGGAACAACTTTCAGACTTAAAAATGATTATAAGGCAATATAATTTGATCAACATCTACCCCCCAGTACTCCCCTACCTCCCTCCTCCTGTCCCCTGGTCCCTTGTCTCTCTTTCTGGGTCATATATTTTTCCTAATATACCCAAGTATAGTAGTGTAATTCTTATACCTATGAAGAACATTTTATATACATAACAATAGTGTATACAATGACATACTTATAAATGCTTGGAGTATACTTTATTTTAATGCAGTTCCAGCATTGCTGTATTGTATGCATCTACAAATATATAACAAATCTTATTATGTACAATTATAATGCACCAATTAAAAATATAAAATAAAAAAATAAAATGTAAGAAAATGGTTATACGCACCAATAAGTAAAGAACAATTCAATGCAATTCTTTACCCTTCTACTAAAGGGAAAGTAAAAACAATAAATGAAAAACTGATTAAAATTGTGATGCAGTGTTTTGTGTTTCTCTTCAGCAAAGAATATCCACAATGATGAGAAGCAGTGCATCCTGATGAAGCCTCGATGAGCTACTTCCAGAATCTGATATTTCCACAGAGAGGTCAAGTGCGCCACTCAAGGATCAGACTACGCCCCTTGCTGGCGCAGGTGCTAGTTTCCTGGCCAGTAGGCAAGAGCACCAACAGGGCAACCGTACGTCACACTCATGCTTCATGTCCTGGGATGATTGCTAATAACTTCCCTTTAGCTCTTAAAAGAATGCCTTCTCACAGGACAAATTATATGCTCCCTCTAACTCCTCAGGAAAAGGGAGAAAATGATAACCCTATGATTTAAAATTGAATAACAGAACTCTAGCCAGGCGGGTAAGAAGCTTTAGCACTACCACTCCATCCTAACAAGAGTAAGCAGCCAGACAGACTGAAAACCAACAGCTGCGCGTCAATCTATCAGCGACAGGAGAGCACAGGGCACACTGCTACCAAAAATAGTTTGGAGAGGCAGATGAACGCAGAGAATCATAATTTAGCAGAGCAGAAGTCCATGAACGGAAACCTCCATGGGAGTCAATGCCAAAGCAGCAAAACTTAAACTGGAATTTCTGGAAGTCATCTGACTTCAAAGAGGCAATCTTTTGAGGGTTCAGGGAAGTGGTTGCCAATTATCATTCAGGACAGCAAACTGTGTCGTAGGGTTGCCCTAGAGGTACAGTTTCCTACTGATGAGAAAACCAGTGCCCCAATGCTGGGGTAGGAAAACCTAAATTATAATTGCTGGAAAAACTGCCAAAGACTCATTGTGAACAACTGTAAGAGTCAAAAACTCTAGGGAGACTCAGTTTGGGGGATCCCCACATTTTTCTGAGTTTTGCTTCCAGAAGCACAAGTGGGTTCTCAGAGTGAATAGGGGAGAAAAGGTACCCATTGTGTTTCCCCGACAGGGGAGAACAGTAACTAATTTAAATATGCCAGAGCATTCTTTTCCTCTGAACCTGGTCTGTGCTCAGGAGAAACTGTTTACCAAGAACCTGATCTACTAGGGGTTTTTAAAGGCTAACCAAACCTGGGGGAAGAAAAAAAATTCACCTTTAGCCTTCTTTCGACTTCCATGTGAAGGAAGAGAAATACCAAGTGCAACTCATTTTAGCCATCCTGTCATGTCGAAGGGGCTGTAATGGAAACTAAGAAGCATTTATGAGGTCCCCACTCCAGAGGCACAGCTCACTAAAATAATGTGACCTAATCATAAGGTAACAGAATGCTTCCTCTTGCTCCACCCTTACCACTACATTTCTGAAGGCCTATTAACCACAGCTCCTTAGACACAGTACATCATGTTTTGAGAAAAATTATAAAGCATACAAAAAGGAGAAAAGAAACTCAGATATAGCAGTGATGTTAAAATTGTCAGACTGGGAATTTAGAACAACTGTAATTAATGGTTTAAGGGTTATAATGAAATATATATGTGTGTGTATACACACACACACACACACACACACACACACACACACATATTATAGCCTCCAAGAACAGATGTATAATGAAAACAGAGAGGTGCAAGTACTAAGGAAAAAAAATCAGAGACAGGTGCTAAAGATAAAAAATACTGTAACAGAAATGAAGAAAGACTTTGACAAATTTATCAGGAGACTGGACACAGCTGAGGAAAGAATCACTGAGCTTGAGGATATCTTAACAGAAACTTCCAAAATAGGAAAATTGAAAGGGAAAATAAAGCAGGATAGAATCCTCAAGTGCTTTTGGACCTCTCTAAAAGCTGTAATCTATGCTTATCAAGAATACTAGAAGGAGAAAACAGGTAACTGATGCAATAAGAACTGATTTTTGTCCCAAAATTAATGTCAGACACCAAGCCACAGATCCAGGAAGGTTAGAGGACACTTAGTTGGATAAGAGCACCAAAAAGCTATACCTAGATATATTCTTTTCAAATGTAAAAATGAAAAATCTTGAAAAGGGCCAGGGAGTCAGGGTACACCTGACCTATAGGTGGTCTAAGAAATACATCCAACTTTTCTTTAGAAACTATGCATACAAGATAACATTGGAGTCAAATTTCCAAACTGCTGTGAGAGAGAAAAACAAAAAAACTCCAACCTATGTACCCTCTGAAAGTACCCCTCAAAAGGAAGGGAAATAAAGACCTTCTCAGATTAACAAAAATTGAGAGAGTCTGTTGCCAATAAACCTACTATTCAAGAAATGTTAAAAGAAATTCTTTAGAGAGAGAAAATTACATAGGTCAGAAACTTCCATTTACACAAAGACAGAAGAAAATTTTATCTTGTTTATTATTAGAAAAATTTGATTATTATTCTAATTCAAATGCTTGCATATAGTGAAATGAATGCTAGCAATGAAACAAGAAATAAGAGAAGAATTAGAATTATTATTTTATTATAAGTACTCACATTACTCATACAACAGTATTTTTTAGTTATAAGTATATATTGCAAACCCTATAGCAGCCACTTAAAACATAAAAGAAAAAAAGTACAAGTGATATACTAAAAAAGGAGAAAAAAATTATAAATAATGCTGAGTTAGATGCAAAAAATGGCAGAAGAGTGGATGACAAAAATAGAATGAAGGCAAGGAAAAGCAGAAAAATGATAGGTATTAATCTAATTGTATCAGTAATCACTTCAAAAGTTCATGGTCTAAATGCACCAATTAAAAGAATTTCAGAGGATTTAAAAAAATAACCCATTTTTTTAAAAAGTAAGAAGACAAGTCACAGAAACAAAAAAATAAATCTCCCATACCCACATCCAATAAAGAACTTTTATCCAAAATATACAAATTCTTAAAACTCAACAATAGGAAAATATACAACTAAAAATTTGGAAAAATGCTTGAATAGACATCTCACTATCAGAGATAAGCAGATTGCAAGTAAGTATATAGAAGAGTCATGAAAATAAACATGAGACTCCTCTCCATGCCTACCAGAATTGTCAAAATCCACAAAGCCAACCACACTAAACGCTGGCAAGGAAGCAGAGGATAGGAACTCTCTTCCATCACTGGTAGGAATGGAAAATGGTGCAGAAACTTTGGAAGACGGTTTGGTGGCTTCCAACAAACTACACATACCATTACCACATGATTTGGCAAGTGTGCGTCTTGGTATTTACCTTAATGTGTTGAAAACTTTTGTCCACACAAAACCCTACACATGGATGTTTATAGCAGGTTTATTCATAAATGTCGTATTTGGGAAGCAATAAGATGCCCATCGTAGATGAACGGATATACTATGCTACATCCAGACAGTGGAGTATTTATTACCCAGTACTAAAACAAAATGAAGACATGGATCAAACTGAAGTGCATATCAGTCGGTGAAAGAAGCCATTCTGAAAAGGTTACATACTATGATTTCACTATGTGACATTCTAGAAAAGATGAAACTGGGGCAACAGTAAGATTAGTACCCACCAGGGCTTACTGGTAGGGGTGGGAGGGGAGGAATTGGCAGAACACAGAGAATTTTTAAGGCAATGAAACTATTCTGTAGATAAACGCTATTATACACTTTTTCAGATCCACTGAGTGTATAACACCAAGAGAGAAGCCTAATGCAAACGACAGCCTTTGGGCGGTCATGACAGGTCAACATCAGCTCAGTGGTAACAAGTGCACCACCTGGTGTTAACACTGAGAGCAGGGAAGGCCACACGTGGTGCAGGCGGGAGTAAACAAACTCCTGAACGCTCTGTACCATTTGCTTAATTTTGCTGTGTACTTAAAACTGTAGTTTATGAATTTAAAAATTAAATAACAGATCCCGTAAAGTTTATGAAGCGTAAAAACCACCCAATAAGCAAACGTCGTAATCTCACTGGCTCCATTTCCATTGATCCCTGTCACCTTCCCTGGTTCTAATCCCCAGCCAGACTCCATGACTTTGGATTTTCCACATGACCCTTCTTGCCTCCCGCCCTTCATGATGCGTCCCCTTCAGCTTCACGTATCCTGAGCTGCTCCTCTTGTCTTGGTTGACTTCTTTGCATCCTTAGGAGTTCCTTTCCAACAGGTACAGCGCAGGGCCTTCTCCCTGCTGTGTGAGTCCATTGCAGTCACATTTCTTCCTCCACCCCGGGAACTTGCTTAGATGTCGTTCTTGCCTGTGAAGCTATGATGTCTTCATATAACCTACATTCTAAGCCATTCACATGGGTGCCAAACACAGTGGTAACTCAAAAAAAAATGTTTGTTTTTTATGTGAAAAAAATTAAAGAAAAACATGAGCATGTGTACTTTTTCTTAGGATCTCACAAGCCTTGAAATACAAATTGCACAGAAGATACATGATATCATTCCTCCATGTCACCTAGTTCTGTCAGCATGCAGTGACTTTCTTGAAAAACTCTGCCATTTATTCCATTTGTGTGTACAACTAAATTATAAGTAGTATGTTGTTTCATCTAATTAAGAAGCTATACAAATCCAAGCCACGAACCACGTTATCAGTTGCCAGAAGAGTAATCTGGAACACCGCGTACACTGAACAACAGCAATGAGAAAAACCAGTGTGGAGTTAATGTGAAAATATAGACAGCAAAATTAAATACAAAATGAGAAATTAGACGTCCTTCAGCTAATGCATTGTTGTGTTTTGTTTTGGGTTTTGGTGAGATGAGGGATTTGAAATAGACGTTGTTCTTTCTGTTTGGCAAAGATTATGGAATATTTTATTTCTGAAAGCAATCAGGGATGAAAGAAAAAGTTTTATCTTTTTTCCCCATAGGTTTTCCATAAATACTACTTTCTTGTTACCTCCAATGATTCTGAATATCACAGTTTTCAACTTCAAAATCATCATTGTAGTATTGTTTCCTTAATACTAAGTAAAATATTAAGTAAATAAGAGAAAATGTAAAAGTTACTGTCACTAAGGCAGCAGAGACTCTGTATTGCTTACTCATATACCCAGAGTCTAGCAGAGTGCTTGGAAGAGGTAATATTTGTGGAAGAGAGGGAAAGGGGGAAAAGAGAGAAAGAAGAAAAGCAGGAGGGAAAGAGGCAAGAGGAGAAATAAATACTTCAAAAAAATAAGAAACTCTAGGCATACAGTAGTTAGTTCTTTCAGTGAAAAACTGTACTTCAAAACAGACTAAGCTATGAAGAGACAACAGGAAAAAGTCCACATGCTTGTCACCTGAGCCTGTTTCCCTATTCTTTGGCACACAGCTGAACCACATTTCAAATCTCATTTACAACTGAGTTACAGTCTCGCTAACATCACGCCTGTGGTTGAGTCCCAGCAAGTGGAACATGAGCAGAAGTGACGGGCGCCTCCCCAGGGTTGTTCTAAGCAATCCTTACATCTATTCCTGCACTCTCTTTTGCCTTCCACTTGCTGGATCTAACCATAACAAGTCCCTAAGTCCCTTGGGGTGAGAAGGGTGAAGGATCCCAGATTTCTGAATGACTCATGGACACAAAGCACCACACCACCCTGGACGTCCACCTAGGACTATTGCTTGCCCCATCACATGTCTGTATCCACTTATTACTATATAGTAAAAGAAACAGTGGTTCTTTGAAAGAGGAAGCTGCCAGAATGAAACTCTGCAGAGCAAGGTTACTTGGCAAGGAAACAAATATCACTAGTTAGACGATCCATGTTGCAGAATAGCTGCTTATTTTGTAAACCTGATGCATGTGATAATTTTTCAGGTAGCCTAAGTACCTGTTAAAAGGAGAAGCCTTTGGAAAAAGCCACACTTTAGTTTGTTGTAATTGTTCCTTGCTTCTTAAAGTAGTTCAGAAAAATACTAATTCATACAAGAAACTTACCATTTTATAAATTGTAAGAAATTTGAATCTATTCATTTTGAAAAATCCAACTGTTCTTATGACTCAAACAATAGAAAAGAAGAAAAGACTCTAAGCAACAAAGTCCATTAAAAACTCCCCCAATGGCAAAGTGTTCAGTAATTTCTGCTTCAGGCAATAAGAGAATAATAGAATTCAGACATACCTTTCTTCCATAAGCTACTGGAAAATCAAATATAAAATATGAAACAACTTTTTTCCTGACATTAAACAACTTTCTGAAAAGTGAGAGAAACAAAATAAGCTGTACAATTACTCACTTTCTGCTTGGAGACAAATTTCTGAAATACAGTGTAAAGAGGAAAATTCCAAGGAGATAACACCAGTTATGCTGAAGTGAGGAGATACAGACTAGAGTTGAAGGAAACCAAGCATGAGAAATTTCAGAATAGCATACCAGGTAAAACAGAGCCTAGAAAAAAAAGAGCCCCAGAAATTTTCCTAGGGTTTCTGTGAGTCTTTGAATACATCTATCTACCCATAAGATAAAATTTCATATAACGAGGCAAAGGACAACTTCCAGGTTATTTGAAGCCAAATAATTCCCAGAGTTCACATAGTAATAGCAATCACTTAAATTCCCACCAGTTAGAATAGAAAGTTGCTGAACATGGAATACTTATTAGAGATTCCAGAAGGACCGAATCTCTGTAAACCCTACTACAAACCCATCCTTCAAAAAAGAAAAAAAACTAAAAGTTTGCACTTTAAAAAAATCAAACTGACCTTCAAATGATTAACTAGGTGCAAAGACAAAATCAACACATTTCCAAATAATATAGCAAAATTCAGAACTCAGTAAAGTAAAATTCAAACTAACATTTAAATAAAAACTTGAAACATGAAGTACAAATATGACTCAGCTGATTTAAAAAAGAAAAATCTGTCAAAAGACTCTCACTTGGAATCAATGAAATTCACAAATAACATTAAAGCAATTATAAAAATATACAAATATATGCAAAATGATCAAGGACATGAAAGAAGACACGAACATAGAAAGTAATTAAAAGAATGATAACTAACGAACTTGCAACATTCATGAACAGAAAACTAGTGCTACAAAGAATACTCAAAGACAAACTCCAAATAGAGAAACAAAGCAATTCCCAAAAACCACAAATAGAATAAATTCAAAAAAAGTGTTCTCTACTAAACAATAACCTAAACAGCACAAAATGCACCCCCCCAAAAGAACCATGATGGCAGTGATCCACAATCACATATCTAGTCTAACATTCAATGTAAATGGTCTCAACGCCCCAGTCAAAAGACACAGGTTAACAGACTGGATCAAAAAAGAAGATCCAACACTATGCTGCTTATAAGAGACATATCTCACAGCCACACAGCCAAAGATTGAAGGTGAAAGATTGGAGGGAAAAATCTACAAGGTTTATGGCCCAAGAGAGCAAGCTGGTGTTGCAATACTTATATCCAACAAAGTAAATTTCAACCAAAATTAGTCAGAAGAAACAAAGAAGGCCATTACATCAAGAACACATAACCAGGGGCTGGAGCAGTGGCTCAGTGGTTACAGCGCTTGCCTTGCATGTGCAAGTACATGAGTTCGAACCCCAGCACCACGTACACAGCAAAGTGTAGGAGCAATGAAGTTCACATGAAAAACTAAATAAAAATTTTTCTCACTTTCTCTCTCTCACTGTCCCTTTCTCAAAAACAAAAACAAATAAAAACAAAAAATGACATAACCATAGTAAATATCTATGCCCCAAACAACAACGTTCCCAAATACGTGGAAAAAATACTTTTTGGCATACGACCACTTATAGACCCCAACATAATAATACTGGGGGACTTTAATACACCTTTATCACTAATAGATACAAAGCAAAAAAAAATCAATAAAGATATCTCCAGTCTAAACAACTCTATGATTCAAATGGACTTAACAGACAACTATAGAATATTCCACCCCAAATCTGCTGAGTTTACCTTCTTCTCAGCAGCGCATGGATCCTTTCCTAAAATAGATCATATTCTAGTCCACAAAGGAAATCTTAGCAAATACAAAAAAGTTGATATAATCCCATGTATCCTATCAGATCATAATGGCATGAGTCTAGCAATTAACAACAAACAAATAAATAAATAAATAAAATAACATAAAAACATTAATACATGGAGATTAAATTATACCCTCTTAAATGAAGAATGGATCAAGGCAGGTATGACAGCAGAAATCAAGAATTTCATGGAAACAAATGAGAATGAATACACAACATATGTAAATATCTGGGACAGTATGAACGCATTCTTAAGAAAAAAATTATAGCACTGAATGCCTTCACCAAAAATCTTGAGAAACCACAAATAAACAAGCTTATGTTCCACCTCAAGTTCCTAGAAAAAGAAGAATAATCCAATTCCTAAGCCAGTAAAAGACAGGAAATAATCAAGATCAGAGCCAAAAGCCAGTTAAAGATAGGAAATAATCAAGATCAAAGACAAAAATCAATGAAATTGAGAATAAAAAAATGCCAAGAATCGACAAAACAGAGTTGGTTCTTTGAAAAACCATAAATAAAATTGACAGACTTCAATCTTATCAAAAGAAAGATCAAAATGAAGCAAAGTAACAAAATCAGACAGGGAAATAGAGATCACCACTGATCCATCCGAAATCCAAAGGATTATCAGAACCTATTTTGAAAACTATATTCTTCCAAGTTAGATAACCTGGAAGACATGGACAAATCCCTAACTGCATATGACATTCCAGATTGACACAGGAGGATATTGAAAACCTAAACAGACCAACAGCAGGTAGTAAATTTGAAACAGCACTTCCAAAAAAGAAGAACCCGGGACCTTATGGATCTCAGCTGAGTTCTACCAGATCTTCACAGAAGAACTAATACCTCTCATTAATAAGCTATTCCATGAAACTGAAAGGAATGGATCCCTCCCAAACACTTTTATGAGGCAACCATAACCCTGATACCAAAACCCAACCAAGGCACGTCAGGAAAAGAAAACTACAGAAGAATATCCCTGATCAACATAAATGCAAAAATCCTAAATAAAATTCTAGCAAATCGTATTCAACAACACATCAAAAAGATAATACATCATAATCAAATGGGATTCATTCCAGGAATGCAGGGCTCGTTCAACATACACAAATCAATAAATGTGATAGATCACTTAAACAGGGTTAAGGACAAAAACCATATGATCATCTCAATTGATGCAGAAAAGGCCTTTGATAAAATTGAGCACCCTTTTGTGCTCAAACCTCTGGAGAAGATGGGAATCAAAGGAACTTACTTCAATTTTGTAAGGGCCATTTACGACAAGCCCACAGCCAACATTATACTAAATGGATAAAAACAGAAAGCAGGGCTGGAGCGGTGACTCAGTGGTTACAGCGCTTGCCTGTCATGTGTGAGCACACGAGTTTGAACCTCAGCACCATGTACACAATGAAGTCAAAGAGCAACAAAAACCACATGAAAAACTAACTAAAATTGATGCTCTCTTGCTCTCCCTCTCTCTTAAAAAAATATTTAAAAAAAGAAAGCAATCCCAAACTCAGGAACATGACAAGATTGTACACTCTCACCACTTTTATTCAATATAGTCCTCAAAACCCTAACCAGAGCATTCAGACAAGAGAAGGAAATTAAAGGGATACAAATACAAAAAGAAGAGGTTAAATTATCTTTATTTGTTGACAAGACATGACACTATATCTCAAAGATCCACAAAGCTCCATCAGAAGACAACTTCTTGAGCTTGAGCTTATAAATGGATTTAGCAAAGTGGCAGGATACAAGATCAACATCCAGAAATCAATAGCTTTCCTATATTCCAACAGTGATTTGGCCAATGAAGAAATCAGAAAATTTGTCCCATTCACAATAACCTCAAAAAGAATAAAATACTTGGGAGTTAACAAAGTAAAAGACCTCTACAATGAAAACTATATAACACTGAAGAAAGAAATTTAAGAAGACCTGAGAAGATAGACATTTTTGGTTAGGCAGAATCAATATGGTTAAAATGGCCATTCTGCCAAAAGTGCTGTACAGATTCAATTCAATCCCCATCACAATACCAATGTCATTCTTCACATATAAAGCAAAATCAATTCTCAAATTCATTTCAAACAATAAGAAACTCAGAAGAGCCAAAGCATTACCCCCCCCCAAAAAAAGATGCAGGCTGTATTCCAATACCTGACCTGAAATTATACTATAGAGCTGCAGTAACAAAAACAGCATGTTACTGGTATCAAAGTAGGAATGAAGACCAACGTAATAGAAGAGACTGAGGCAAACCCAGAAATCAATCTTTAACCATCTGATATTTGACAAAGTGCGCAAAAATATATCTTGGAGGAAAAACAGCCTGTTCAACAAATGGTGTTAGACAAACTGGACAGCCATATACAAAAAACTGAAATTAGATCCTTATATCTCACCCTGCACAAAAATAAAATCAATATGTCCCGGGAATTTTTAATTAAATGTAATTAGTTTAAATTTTAATAGCCGCATGTGGATAGAGGTTAGTATACTGCACAATAAAAGCTGTAGATTTACTGGAATTTCAAACAAAATTCCAATAAGCTTCACAAGCTGATTTAAAAAAATAAAGAAAAAGTACTTACTAGAACCAAAGCAATAATGAAAAAAATTAAATGCATACACAATCTGTTTCAAGGCTTACTATAAAGCTGTAGTAATTAAGACAGTGTGGTAATGGCATAGGGCTAGCTATACAGAACAAGGGGACAGAATAGTGAGCCCAAAATTAAAAATATAGTACATACATAAATATGCACACGCAAGCATGCATGTACAGATGGATCTAGATGAAGATGACTATGTAATTCAATGGAGAAAGGATGGTCTGCTCAAAATCAATAATTTATTAACAATTATATCTCCAAATAGAAAACACTGAATCCTGCCCACTCACATCACGTGCCTAAAAAGATCACTGACCTAAATGTAGCGTGAAAACTACAAACCTTCTGGATGAAAGCAAAAGAGAAAAATCCTGCCAACTTGGATTATGCACGAATTTCTAAGAGAAGATTTAAAAACGGAAATGATGAACAATGTAAGTAAAATTGATATATTGGACATCATCAAAATTAAAACTTGTTCTTCAAAAGATGTGGTTAAAGAATATGGCAGAGTGGGCTAGAGAGGAGGCTTAGCAGTAGAGTGCTTGCCTGGCATGTACGAGGACCTGGGTTCAAAACTCCAGCCTCATATACATGGTTAAGTATCAGAAAAACAAAAGCCAGATGAAAAATAAATAAAACCGACTCCCTCTCAAAAAAAAAAAAAAACCCCAAAGCATATGAGAAAGTGAGCTAGAAACTAATAGAAAATATTAGCAATATATAATGAAAGATTTATACAAGAATATATTTTTAAAATTTTGGAACTTAATACTAAGAAGTTAAATAACTGAATTTAAAATAGGCAAAAGGGAGGTCGGAGCGGTGGCTCAGCAGTTATGGTGCTTCCCTGGCATGAGCGAGTGCACGGGTTCAAACCCCAGCACCCCCATATACAGCTAAGTGTCGGAGCAGCGAAGACCACATGGAAAACTAAATAAAAATTGATTCTCTCTCTTGCTGTCCTTCTTTAATAAATAAATAGGCAAAAGGGGGGAACTCAGCAGTTGCAGCGCTTGCCTGGCATGCGCAAGGATGTGAGTTCAAACCCCAGTTCCATGTACACAGGGACGTGTTGGAGCAAGAAAAGTCACATGAAAAACTAAGTAAATTGCTTCTTTCTCTCTCACTGTCTCTCTCTCTAAAAATAAATAAAATAGGCCAAAGGGGCTGGGGAGAGTGCTTGCTTAGCATGTTTGAAGCCCTGGGTTTGATCCTCAGCAGCGGGGGCGCGTGTGCGTGCGTACACACACACACACACACACACACACACACACACACACAAATAGCAGGCAAAGGTTGGGGTAGACATTTCTGTAAGACATTTCTGAAAAGACGACACACAACTGGCCCACAAGCACATGAATGAAACTCAGCGTCTCTACTCACCAGAGAGCTGCAAACAACCACTCAAAATAAAACAAATACCAAGTGCTGGCGAGCATGCACACGGCTGGAACACGCCCGTGTTGCTTCTGGGGATGAAACTCACACCTCCACTTGGGAGGACAGGTTAGTAATTTCTTTACAATTTTTAAGGTCCCCTAACCCAGCAATTCCACTCAGGTATTTTCCCAAGTGGAATGAACCATGAACACAGAAAACTTACATGTTATCACATATGGCAGCTTTAGGTGGAATAACCCCACCCTGGAGATAAAATCAAGGCCCGACAGGGGTAAAGGGACCCGTACAATTGGGCCCCTCATGATGGAACCAAGGTCGCCGCTGGCACCTCAGGCGCTACTGGAGGCACACAGCGGCAGAGATGGACCTCGAGAGCGTGCACAGGAAGCCAGGTACCAAGGGTGCACTTCTACAAAACTCTAAAAAGACAAATCTCATTTACAGCGACAGAAAACAGACCAGCATTTTCTTGGAGCCTGGAGTGGGGTACAGTGATAGGGACTTCCCGCAAAGTACCACAAGCGACCTTCACAGGTGATGGTCATGTCTTGGTGTGGTGGCAGCACATGGACCTATGTTTGTCAAAACTCAGACTCGCAGGCTAGGATGTGCACCACACCCAAGGCTCCAGTTTCCAGTGGCCTCAACATAGCCATCATAAGTCAAAAGAGGTAACAAAGAAATAAAGCAGACTTAAGGCCTCTGCCTAGGAAAAAGCTTTGGGTGCAGGTTTTATAGATGGGAGAAACTAGAAGCAGATCGTGGAGACGCTTACTGAGTTTTTAAAGTGATTGAGTTTGTACAGAAACAAAAATCCTGGCCTGAAAAAGCCTCTGAGTCTTCAAACACCCTTCAAGACCCCAATTCTGACAAGAAGAAAGCAGGCTTTGAAAGCTGCTTCTCTCAAGAAGGCCATGATCCCTGGTTCTCCTCCAGATATGTCACAGAAGGCAATGGACGAGGAGGACTCTTCCAGAAGGTGGGGCTCTGGAAAAACACGGGCAACCACTGTCAAAGGAGTTCCTCGTAGAGAGCACCAAGGCTTGCATCAAGGAACTGCTTTGGCTCCAGGGCAGGCCGTCTTCTCCAAGTCCAGAGTCCGCTGCTAGCACCTGAACTGTTGAGACTTCCCATGCTGATGCTTCTGATACAGAGGTTCACGGCGCGGACAGTAACACACTCCAAACACTGCCCACAGCGATCTGTTTGGAATCCTGAAGAGATAACCCCAACCACCACCGACTGCCAACCACAAAACGTCGAGGCCCAGACCACCATGCAGGGACTCCGTGAGCAACAGCAGAGCAGCTCCTTTAACTAGTTCCAGCTGCTTAACTTGTGGCTAGTTGATGCCACCGCAACTCTCTTGCAAGATCATCCTTCCTTCCTTTGCAAACCAAATCCAAGCTCCTCGGTCACCTGTGCTTCCCAACGAGGAACTTCACTGACAGCAAAAGCTTCCATCAGGTCGAGTCCTGCTGGAATCTACCTGAGAGAACGTGGTCTACATTATGCAGACTGCTGCAGGCACCTCAGGCAGAAAGAGTGGCCTCTAAGAAATCAAAACACACTCACATATACAGCTGCCTTCTGATAAGGCATCATGACAGGTCCTGTAGGTAATTGTGCAAGGAGCTTTGGATGGTGCTGGCAGCCCGAAGAAAGAGAGAGAAGCAGGAAATGCAGAACAAAGGTTAACTTTGCTGAGTGAAACTGAAGTTTAATAGCTATGTGCTTCCTGAAACTGCTACAATTACTGGGTTTTAAAAAAAAAGTCTTTATAACAGAAATTCCTGCTGGAAAAATAACTTCACAAGTATGAAACCCAGGAGCCACAAACCCACTTTCTAACCAATGGAACAAATTATTTATATGTATTACTCTTACACAGCTTAAGTGCCAAACCCTTTTCTAAGTACTTTGCAGACATTAGTTCACTGAATATCATAAAAATTCTGTAAGCAAGGTATTACTTTAGCCCCCATCTTAGAGATGAGGAAACGGAGGCACAGAAAGATTAAGAAGTTTGCCCAAGATCACACAGCAAGTAAGTGGTAGAGCTGGACTTTAAGCCCTGGCCGCGTGGCTCCGAGTTTGTGCTATTAATCACTGGGCTGCACCATTTTAAAATGTGATTTTTTTGTTTTATTAATGTGAATTCTTACCAAGGCAGTTTCGTGGGGATGCTTTCCTGCGTTTTAGCGGAACAGCTTGCGCTTGACTCCACCATGCCGCCTGCTTCCTCTCTTGCCCATCTGCCAATCCTCTCCACTGTGCCATCTGGACCCATCTTTACTGTCACTGAGTTGCTTGCACACACCCATGCTGTGGCCTAAGTGACAGTGCCCACCTCCTTGCCTTCGTTTAAGTCCAGCTCTGTTCTTTGCACCTCAGGGGTGGAGATGGTGCACGTCCCAGGCTCCACAGAACCCAGGGTTAGATGCACAAAAGCCGTCTTCTGCCCCAGTGCTTCCCCAAACCAAAGCCTTCTACTGGCTCTGGAGCCTGATGCCAGCTGGTCGCAGTGTCCTGCGCTCCTCTTCGCTGCCCTCTACTGAAAGCCCACGTGCCCACCAACACACACATGCGGTTCACCGAAGGTCTGAGCATCGCAGAATTGCTCGCCACCCTCAGCTCCACCCCGACCAGGCAGCATCGGAGTGAAGAGGGTGAGGTGCCCTGGCTCTTGACTCCCACACCCCGCCACCCAGGCACCTTTCACCTGCACGCCCTTTGAGCAGTTTCCTCCCACGAGCCCACCCTGGACATTTAGAACCCAGACTTGACTTGTGCCAGCTGCAGATTACAAACCCTATATTCTACCCTCTACCGTCAATTCCTACTCTATGATTCCTGAAGAATCCTATGTCCCCAAAACCCTCCATCTAGGTCCTTTTGGGGTTCACTTTCTTCCCTTCCCAAGGGCTTCACAGGCCACCTAATTTTTTGGCCAATGTCCTCAACTCTTTTGCCCACTCAGTCTTCCATCCAACCTCTCCTCCAAAATCCTGCCCCTAAAACAACAGTTCTTTGCCTCCGTGACCTACCCCACCCTTGCCCACCACCACGTGTTTCTGGGAATCACAACTGTGATGCTAGGTGCAGCCGGTCTCTCTGGTCCACAGTCTGCCCACGTTCTCCCTCTGCCTTTCTCCACACTGGCTCTTCAAAATACCCTTCTCAAACATCTCCATGGCCCCTCCTCTCCTGTCCTCTCCCATCCCCAGTCCTTTCTCCACTGAGCGCCTTGCTTCCGGTTACCAAGAAAAAAACCAGTGTCCACAGGGAGTAAATTCTTCCAATGCCTCTCCAGGTCGGGTAGCAGCAAAGAGACCTCTGTTCACTTTCTTACTTTGGACTCCATGGAAGAAAGAGTTTCACTTCTATCCAAGGCACAAGGTAAGCTCTCAAGACATGTTGGACAGAAACAGAGGAAGGCAGAGAGTGAGGGAGGAAGAAAGGAAAGGAGGAGGGAGAGAAAAGATCCTGAAAACCAGCTGGGAAAATTAAGACATTTCAGACATTTACAAGTTGGTTTTATGTTGCTTTTTGTAAATTTTATTTATGCTGCCCACAAAATAACTATATGGTTCTAGTTTGGTTATATATTCTGGAGACAACCTGAAAGTGTTTTTTTAGCAACTAGAAGCTCATGGTCACGTCAGAATCTATTAGTAAGATTTAATTGCATAGACAATTATGCTTTAAATTTGAATTTTTAAATAAGAAGCGAGAACACAATTACTGTAACACTGAAGTCATTTTTAAAAAGAACACTTTGACCTCAAGTAATGAAGCCACACTTATCCTACAGCTAGGTCCTGAGAAAAGATTCATGCTAATTTGCAATTAAATTCAAAGAACAAGAAATATTTTTATTGCTTTCTTACTTTTAGTTTTTCTCATAAGTAGTATTTCTTTTTTGCATTAAATTTCTCTATTCAAACTCCACACAAAGCACCTCGGGGAAGGGTTAGATTTATTCAAGTGATGTCTCTACAGTGCCCCCTGGTGGCAAGAGGAATGAACGTGCCTTAGGGCCTCCCAGGCTGAGGGTGACAAGTTCCGCTGGAACACATGTTTGCTTTGTTAAAGTGCCTTCACACTTTCTCCTTCATCTCTATTTAAGAAGCCATCTAAATCTCACACCTGTTCCACTCAACTTCTAAACGTTCTCTTTGTTCTTCCTTCACAGTCACAGCCAGGACCGTTTACTTTCCTAGTCGATCTGCATAGCCAAGAAAACATGCTTTCACTACACACTTTTTCAGGTGAAATTTTTTGTTTCACTATTTTCAGTTCTAAATAAGACTCGATTACTCCTTTACAGCTTGCGGCGGAAGTCCTTCCCTCTTGGGCCCGTTTCTCAACATGCAGATGATCCACTCTCTGCAGATGGGCCAATTCATGACATGGAACTTAACTAGCTTACTTGAGTAGTACGTGCACAGAAATCTTTTTTTTTTTTTTTTTTCTTTTTAGAGAGAGGGCCAGTGAGAGAGAGGAAGAGGGAGAAAGAGAGAAGCAATTTTATTTAGTTTTTCATGTGGCTTTCATTGCTCCGAGACTTCGTTGTATATGTTGTGCTGGGGTTTGAACTTGCTCATTTGTGCATGCTGGACAAGCACCGTAACCACTGAGCCACCGCGCCAGCCCCCATGCACAGAAATCTTAAAATGTTAAGAACACAGAAGCAGCATGCATATGAAGTGTGTGCGAGATCCACAGACTGTGGAGCAGGATATGACGACGCATTCCACACACCTCCTAGCAATGCTCCGATCACACAGGATGGGCATGCGCAGCTGTGGCCCTGGCTTGCTTTAGCAGGCACATCTACCTCCTCTCTTGTTCAAGCCTGGTACAGTAAGCGCTCAGTTTAAGACTTAAAATGATGAGCTGAGCAGGACTGATGGAAAACAATTTTTTCGAAGACCATGACTCTTTCGACTTTAGTCACTGTTTTTATCACTTTGATCATCTAGAAAAGAAAGGAACTATTGATTTTATGAGTCTCACTCATATTAGAAATAAGCTCAAAAGGACCCAAAATATGGCTTTCATGAGTTGCACACTGTTATTCTTTAATATCTTCATACATATTAACTGATTCAAGTAATATTAAGCATATTAATTGATACATACTCTCAATGTAATTACTTAACTCTATTAAGTTTCTTAATTTGGCCAAATGCTTGAGCTAGGGGCTGGAGCGGTGGCTCAGCAGTTTTGGTGCTTGCCTGGCAAGCACAAGGACCCGGGTTCAAACCCCATCACCATGTACACAACTGAGCATTGGAGCAACTAAGGCCATGTGAAAAGCTAAATAAAGTTGTTTCTCTCTTTCTCTGTCTCTCTCACTGTCCCTCTCTCTTTAAAAAAAAAATGCTTAAGCTACGAATTTCAAGGTGAAATGGGAATCTGACTGGGGTGAAGAACAGGCACGGATGCTACATAGTGCCTCACAAGCAGGTCTTCCCCACGCATCACTCTTACTGTAGTTTGCAACACATTCATTCTTTCCTGAAGGTTGGCTAACTGGCTGCTGGAAACTTCCATTCAATCGAGCAGCAACTCAGCCTGAGACCAGACAGCGGCATGTGGTCGGCTGGATGCTGCCAAACGTTAGCGGAAGTCAGTTTACATCACCCTGATGATGACTTTCTCCAGATTAAGAGGGACACATCAGGGGCTGGAGCGGCAGCTCAGCGGTTTTGGCGCTTGCCTGACATGTTCAAGGATGCAGGTTCAAACCCCAGCACCACAAGAAGGTATTGAGCAACAAAAGCCCCATGAAAAACCAAATAAACTGGATTCTCTTCTCTCTTTCTCTCTCCCTGTCCTTCTCCCTCTCTAAAGCAGGTAGAAAACAGAAAAAAAAAGACACGTCGAAAAGCACAAGCTTGAGGAGGTGGGGGGACACACCTCCGGGAGACACTGCAGTCCACCTCCAGCGTGTGGCCCCTTCCATCCCACTCAGCCTTCATCCGCATAGGAAACCGTGCCCTCTTTCCCAGCCAGAGGTCTGACATTCCTCTGGGGGCGATTTTGTCCTCTAGGAAGACCTCTGGTCACACTAGCTGTAGAGATGAAATTCATTTGCTACAAAATAAATCACTGTGAAAGGAATTTCCAGACACCTGTGCCTCCCTAGTGAGGCCTCTGAACCACCCCTGTGGCAGACAAGTCCACGGGGAATGCTCGAACCCAGCTGTGTCCTGAGAGGAGAGCGTCAGTGGCAGGCAGGCAGGCTTCGTCGTAATGCGCTCAAGCAACACATCAGTGTAGCCACCAAGCAGACAAACGAGCGTCTCCGTATGACAACCTGCTCACCTATAAAACATGCAGATGCCAGGGGCACTGCTGGCCATAGGCACTGACATGTTTTTATTCCATGACCATTAGAACATACAGGACAAGAGGGCACAAGGCCATCGTAAACAGAGTCATTCCCCCAAGTCAAGGATTTTTCTCAGCCATTTATTCAGACTTCATCCTGTTCTGCATTTATCCCATCTCTGTCATCCGCCATGAATTTTGCCTCTCTTCTAAATCATTCCTATCAATACGCAAGACGTTTTAGTATCTCCTATCTTTGCTGGGAGTGGTGGTGCACACCTGTGATCCCAGCACCTCGGGAGGCTAAGGGAGGAGGACTGCAAGCCAGGCTACGCAACTTAGCAAGGCCCTGAGCAACTTAGGGAGACCCTGTTTCAAAATAAAAAATAAAAAGGACTGGGGATGTGGCTCAGTGGTTAAGTGCTTCAATCTCTGGTTAAAAAACAAAACAAAAAAACCCCATAAACAAGCAAAGTCCCATCTTTCAAAAGTTTTTTCTTAATCCTACAATTATACCATGTTTCTACTTCTCTCTACAGAGAAATTTGAGACTGCGGTCTGGAGTCCCTGTCTCCGTTTCCTCACATCTGAGATCCTCTTGAACCCTAAGGAGACTATGCTGCCAAACCCACATGAGTGGCTTTCCTGGCCAGGTTTCATGGTTGCCTCTTCGCTCTGGTGTCCACGGGATGAGAACACGAGTGCAGATGTGAATGAAGACTGGAGGTAAAGACGACCCAAGCCCAGTGAGTGTCCTCTCCTCCTGCTGATTGCTGCGTCACCAGCAGTGCAGAGGGTCCCTGGGGGAGAGCGCCGTGACAGCACAGAGGTGCACTTCAAGAATGAAGTTGAGCAGACACGGGGGAAAGGTGTCACCCATAGGAGCACAGCGTATGGGTGCACCGCATCATGATGTAAGAGAAAGCTCAGCCCCCAGTCCACCGCTGCGGCCGCCTCCGCAGGCCTGGTGAACTATCACAGCCCTCACTCGATCTCTCAGCAGCACCTGGAGGAGCCAGTCACTGTCCTCTTGTCCCCTGGCTTCTGCAATACCACTCACTGGGCTCTCTACCACTTCTCCATCGCCTCTGCTTTCCCCCCTCCTACTCACTGGCCAGCCCCCAGGATCCTCCACCCTCTTTTGCCTACACCCATCTCCTACCTGTCTTTAGATATCAGCTGAATCCATTCCTTAGGGCTGTGGTGACTAAAGGAGGCTTGAAACAACAGGATTCCATTGTCTCACAGCAGTCTCCCCCTGCGGGGCCAGCAATGCCACACTTCCTCCCTCCGAGGGCTCTGGGAAGGCTCTTCCTGGTGCCTTCCAAGTTATGGAGCTCCTGGCACTCTGGCCTGTGATGCTGCCACTCTGCCTCCATTTTCACATGGCCTTCTTCCACATCATATCTCCAGTATCCCTGGATTCCAGGGGCCACTCAGTCCAGCATCACCTCATCTCACGATCCCTAATTACATCTACAAAGACCCTAGTTCCAAATACAGACAAATGTGCAGATACAGGATGCAGGACGGGGGCTTTAGACATATATTTTTTGGGTTCAACTCACTACACCACTGTAGGGGTAACTCCCAGATTCAAAACTCCAACTCAAAACGCTCCCCTGAACTCCAGTCTCATTTCTCATATCACCACTGAAATTTTACATGGGTAAAATCAAACTCATGACTGCCGCTGAGCTTCTTCCTCTCCTGATATTCCAAACTGTGGTAAGCAACATTGCTATGTCATCGGTTCTTGGAGTCATCCTTGACTTCTACACAGAAACCATCAGTCAACTCTACTCTCAACACACCTTGAACCTGACCACTCTCTCATGTCAAAGCCCACCCATCTCCCACAGGATGTCTCCCTGCTTCTACTTAGGTCCCTCCCATCTCTCCCTCTCGCAGTGGTCACACTGATCTATGAGAACACAGATCAGATCCTGTCTCTCTACATTTGAAACCCTGCAGAAGCTGCTCCTCCCTCTTTGAACAAAGTACAAAGCCTTCGACCTGGACAACCCCACGTGGGCTGGGCTCTGCCTGCGCTCTGATGGCAGGACCTACCACTTTCCAGTGCACCCTGAGCTCCAGCCCCAGTGGCCTCCTTGCTTTCTTCCCCACATCTGTCCAGTCCCACTGCCAGCCCTTGTGCTTGCTGTCCCTTTTGCCTAGAACACTCCCCCTCCAGATGCTCACAGGGCTTGTTCCCTCAAACCTCCAGGTCTCACTTCCTGTGCTGCCTCCTCGGAACAAGGGCCTGAAGCAGCACCCCAGTCGCCCCCAGTGATGGAGGCACCTGACACCAAACTGAGCTCTGCTTCCTCCATTCCAATAAGAACTCCGGAAGGTCAAGAACTCTGTTTTGTTCATCGCTACATTTGTGACCTTCAGAATGGTACCTGGCACACAGTAGGCACTCACTTGTTATTTGTGTAATGAATAACTAGGATTTTTTTTAAATGAGTTACAGTACTGTAGCCATATTAAACAGTGATATGCAAATTTTCGAATCACACTAAACCAATAGAAGATAATGCTCCTGAGCGTTTGGGACATAATCGAGAAGTATTCCCGTAAGGATGTAAATAGGCACTCTTCTAACCCAATTGTTCTTCTAGCATTTACAACACCTGCTCTAGAAGCCCAGTCCTTGTCAAAGGATCTGTTTCGTACACAGGTGTGCGCAGAGATGTTCTAATGAATCCCTGCCCTGAAAGACAACAGCGACCAGGCCAGCTTTTGTGCTTCACCATGCTGATACCATAAACCCTCCTAATTGTCCTTCACCAAGGGTTTAAAAAACTCTAATACATTTTAAGATTATTTCCAATAAACTGTTCAAAACAGAATGGTGTGAGGGAGACAGAGGATGTAAGGTAAAGTCAGCACCACTGGTACGTGACACATGGGGCTCCCGACAGTGAGCACATTCCCTGAGCTCTCTAAGCTCACTTCCACCTCCATAAAACTGGGGTGAGAGGACCTGGCTGGCAAGAGACCTGGAACTCTAAGATACATAGAGTGTTGTCACGCAGCTCATTTCATTTGAACTAACATAAGCTGTGGGCCAGATCACAACCCCCTACAATATGAAAATGTTCATCTCAGAGAGCTGATCATCTGGGGTCTTCTATGGCCTCACATGTCAGAAAAGATGGTGAAGGGTCAGGAAAACAATCACACTTGTACTGAGTTCCACCTAATCTCGGGTCTTTCTGGCTGGTTCAGCACACAGAATTTATGCTACTAACCATGAACACACTGCTGGTGATATGAAATGCCTAATAACTGTCTATTTAACAACAAATTAATGAACCAGCTAACAAAGGGAGTGGCTCAATTATTATTCTGAGAGTAGGAATCCTAAACAGCTGGAGGACTGGCTCCTCAACAAAGCACTCACTGCTGTCCCCATGGAGGGACTGTGCCTCCTCCATTCCCAATCTCTGACCAGCACAAGGACTAAAACACAGCAAGCCATCTTACCCCCGTCCCAGCCCACCTGAGGCAATTATCTACAACTTGCAAGTGAATCTGAAATCATTTTGATTTTATGATACATTATTTAAACACTCAAAATCATTCCATTACACTTCTAATTTTAGGTGTTATCAAGCCTTATTAATTTGAATTGGCGTGGGCAGGAGTTTGGATTACAGAATGTTACTAATTATTTTAAACACAAGTTTACCAAACTATGAATTATGTACAATGAACAAAATACAGCCTGGTAGAATTCCCTTTGAATCTTTTCAAGAGGGAAATAATTGCCATCATTTGTCAGCCATTTGGAGTTGGGACTATCTTTATTCTCATATCTGCAGAGATTTATCTCATTTAATGATCACAGCAAACTTTTGAGATAAGGTTTACTACAATTTCACTTAATTTTACAGTTGACACATAACCAGGATGTAAAATATGTGCTTCCAAACCCTGAATTCTTTCCTCTAAATCACTCAACAACGAAATTAATGGGGAAGGGGGCTGGTGCAGCAAAAGGAGTACGGGCTGAGCAGGAGGTGGGCCACCATTACCAGGTTTGTGTTACTTCTTGGCTCCTGGGCTGTATGGGAGAAGAATTCAAGCAAGACATGACACAGAGAGGAAATCACTCTCAAGGGAGAGAGTGGGTCATCTCAGAGAGGAGACTGGCTCTGCACTCCTTTTGCCCCTGATTTTACTGGTATCTCAGGGAAGTTTCTAGAGAGTCCCACCCAGGTTCTACCTCTCAACTCTTGATGGACAACAGGATAACACCAGATTTTAAGTCCCTACCCATGATTTTTACCCAGAGGCATCCAAGCAAAACCCACAGGAGGAGAAAATTTACAAATACCATGAGATTAAAATGACATGCTAAAGATCTAAAGGCAACTCTTAGTCACCCTGGCCCCCACCAACCGGTTCTAACTGGAGCAGATTTTACGGTCAGTGGCCTTGGTTTTTAATGATCCCACTTTTCTGCGTCTTGGAATCTTTGGTCTGCATAAAGGTCACAAAGGTCTCCTTTTCATCCTGGTAGGACCCAGGTCAGGGTAACCTGTGTAGCCATGCATTCCTCAGCTCTGACAACTGCCTTGGGGATAACATTACTACGCACAGACTGTACGTTTGCAGGCATGAGACAGCGTTCATAACCTGAATAACTGCCCCCCACCGCAAAAAAAAAACTCCAATATTGTGGTGAAACTAAATCCAAAGTGTATAACAGCATTTTGAAAAGACCACTACACAAACAAAAATGTACGTGAAATATTAATTACACAATTCTGATCACTTGACATTTTAACTTTCAAATAGTATAACCATTTTCCTTGACACTTTCCTAAAAAAGTCCTCATTTACTCAAAAATAAAACTATCTTTTCAAATAATGCAGAAGTTTGAGCTTTATCTAGCCTCAAATTTGGACGAATAAGAGACCCAGAATAGCCAAAGCAATACTAAGCAAAAAAATAAATAAAAATTTAAAAAATTTAAAAAAAAAGATGAGGCAGGAGGCATCACAATAGCTGATCTGTAATATACTACAGAGCTATAGTAACAAAAACAGCATGGTATCAGCATCAAAATAGACATGAAAACCAACGAAATAAAAAACACAGAGACAAATCCACAAATATTTAGCCATATGATATTTGACAAAGGGGGCAAAAATATTTGTTGGAAAAAAAAAACAGTCTTTTCAACAAATGGTGCTAGGAAAACTGGACACCCATATGCAGAAAAATGAAATTGGATCCATATCTCTCACCCTGCACAAAAATCAAATTGAAGTGGATCAAAGACTTAGGAATTAAACCAGATACCCTACAACTGTTAGAAGAAAAAATAGGGTCAACACTCCACCATAGAGGAGCTGGCACCAACTTCCTTAATAAGTCCCCCAAAGCACAAGAAATAAAACTAAGAATCAATAAGTAGGATGCTATTAAACTAAAAAGTGTCTGTGCAGCTAAGAAATTAGTTAAGAACATGAAGAGAGAACCTACAGAATGGGAAATCACAGCCAGCTATGCCTCAGACAGGGGTCTGATACTCAGAATATACAAAGAACTCAAACTTAATAACAAAACCACAAAGAACCCAGTCAATAAACAGGCAAACGAACTAAACAGAAACTTCTCAACAGAATACAAAAGGCCAATAAGTATATGAAAAAATGTTCAACATCACTAGCAATTAGAGAAACGCAAATCAAAACTACATTAAGAATTCACCTCACTCCAATCAGAATGGCAAAGAACAAGAACACAAACAACAACAGACACTGGAGAGGATGTGGGAGAAAACAACACTTGTACACTGTTGATGGGGTGCAGACTAGTGCAACCACTCTGGAAGGCAGCATGGAGACTCCTCAAAAAATTGGGGATGGGACCACCATGTGACCCAGCTATTCCACTCCTGGGTATTTTCCCAGAAGATATAAAATTGGCATACTACAGAGACACAGTTACATCAGTGTTTATAGCAGCACAATTCACAATTATGGAATCAATCCAAATGCTCATCGTTGGATGAACAGATCAAGAAACTGTGGTATATATACATACAATGGAGTTCTACTCAGCTATTAAAAAGAATGAATTCATGGCCTTTACTCACAAATGGATGTAAATGGAAAAAATTATCCTATGTGAAATTTGCCAAACTCAGAAACTCAAAGGTCAAATGTTTTCTCTCATACGTGGAAATGAAAGGGTGGGAGAAAGTCAAGTTTATATAATAATTAAACTAGGGTTAACAAATGAACTGGGTGATGTTGCGGGGGGATGGAGAGAGAAAAGGGAGTTTATAAACACTGTACAGTATACTTTGTACCCCAGAGATGCCGAATAGTTCTCATACAGACATTTAAAAGTGGAAAAAATCGGACCAGAGCGGTGGCTCAGTGGTTACAGTGCTTGCCTGACACAGGTTCAAACCCTACCACTACATATACTATGAAGTGTCAAAACAATGAAAATCATATGAAAAACTAAGTAAGAGTCTCTCTCACTGTCCCTCTCTCTTTATAAAAATAAATAAAAACTAGGAAAATCATAAAAATAAAAATATATACATATACATGTATCTGTGTATATATAATCTGGGGAAGATCAGTGGAGGAAAAGAGATTGGGGAGAGGGAAAAGTGGGGGGATGTGCTGGGGAAGGAATGAGACCAAATTATATTATAATAACGTGTGCATGTATGAATGTGTGACAACCAATCCCTCAATTTTTAAAAAACTATAATGCACCATTAAAAAATTTTTGTAACATTCTACATGTACTGGAAAAATAATTTCATCATCAAGTTAATTTTAATATAAAACAAATTAATATATCCCAGTATAACAGTAATATTCAATTTATAGAGGCTTTTGTTTTGAATATTACGTGAAACTTAATAATAATCTTCCTCCCCAGGAATATATTCAAATATACTCAAGTCCTGCTTAGTTGAAAATGGGGTGCCTATGTGGAATAGGATTAATTTAGTATACAGACACTACTGCCTAAAATAGAGTACTCTCAGAAAACTGTATAATTATGTACCTTGGTGGATAAGATTCTAACTCAGATACCCTACATAAAGCACGGTCCTCTGTGATCTCAATAGGTCATCTTCCTTAGCCAAGGGCAATACTTCAGGAAAAGTGTACATGAGAAAGGCCACTTACATAGCCAGCCAAATCATTCCTGAAGACCAACAGGGTAACAGATGTCACAACCAGATTGCCCTTGCCATCCCAATTCAAATGACTTTCACTTGGAAAGTCCCTAGTTATTATAACAGTATGAGATCAAAACAAGAAATGTCAGTGGGGATGCTAGAATAAGCACCTGGGAAAGGCCTCTTCTCCATAAACGCAATGAAGAAAGAACACTGAAAAAAGAGTCAAAATAGGTTTTACAGAGCTGTGGAGATGCAATGATCTTAAGGGAATTTATACAAGAAAAACAGTTCAATCTCGGTCAGAACAGTAAGTCACGTGGTGTTTGAATTTGCCCTATTTCTACCCCTATGTCCCCAGCTCCTCCATGGTCCAAAAACTAAAAACCCCACAATCACGGTGAAAGCCACAAGCCTAGAAACCCCTGCAGAGGATTTAGTGAAGTTGGGGAACACCAAAACCACCATTTTCAGCGAACTTTTTTTTTTTAATTTTTTTTTTTTAAGAGAGAGGGACAGTGAGAGAGACAGAGAAAGAGAGAAACAACTTTATTTAGCTTTTTACATGGCTTTAGTTGCTCCAACACTTAGTTGTATATGTGGTGCTGGGGTTTGAACCCGGGTCCTCATACTTGCCAGGCAAGCGCTAAAACCGCTGAGCCACCGCTCCAGCCCCTTCAGTGAACTTTTTGACCTGACCTGAAAGCTTATTTGTGCAGCTCTTCTTTATTTGACCTGACAGAGCTTTCTTGTTGTGAAGAGCCTCCTTCTCCAGGAAGCATCAGTCAGAAACAATCAGTGGCAACTGCTCAACACTGCTGCTACCTCAGGCAGTGATTACAACTGGAGCACTGAAAGAAGTGGACTAAAATAAAACTTAAAAAGAAAAGCTTCGGACTGAGATGACAAGGACCTTTGAAAATTTTTTACAGTCTAGAATCTTAAAACACACTCTGTACTTTGTATGTGCTCAGAAATGACCAGGGAAAGCCTTAAATTTCCACTTCTGGATAACCCTAAGGCTTTGCATACACAGAAAGCGAAGACTAAGAGTTGTATGTCAGAAGGAGACTGTAAGTCAATGCTGGGAGAGTTCAGTGCTTTGTAGGAAATCTCTGTCTAATCATTAGTCAACCACTAAAAAAACAGCAAACATTGAAGTGGCCACACAACACAGAACCCTGATTTTATAGACCTGGTTCAGGGAAACTACTAATCAAATAGCAGCAGCAATGATAAACTACGCAAAATCAACCATGCAGGGAGCAGAATCTGGTTTCCAGTGTTGCTGCTGCCATACCCCATTACTTAAATATCCCATTCTTCATCAAAAATCACAAGACATGCAAAGAAATTATCACCCATGCTCATGAAAATAAGCAATCAACAGACATTATCCCTGAGGAAATCCAGGCATTAAAATTTGTATATGAATTCTATTTAAAATACATTCAAAGAACTAATGGAAATAATATCTAAAGAACTAAAAGAAAGTATGAGAATGATATTCTGCCAACTATGGAATATAAAAGGAAAGAGAGAAATTTGTTTGTGTATGGTGGTGATGATTGAACCAAGAGCCTAGCACATGCTAGACAAGTGCTCTACTACTGAGATAAAGCTCCAGAAGAATTTTTCAAATTCTGGATATTAAAAATCAAAATAATTGAAATAAATAAGGGAATTGAAATGACACACTAGAAAATATTTAACACAAAAGACAGTATCAGGGAAATAAAAAGACATAATATATATTTATAAATGGCAATATAAGAGATATAAATTCAACCTTATCAGTAAAGATGTTACATTTAAATAAGCACTCCAATCAAAAGACAAATATTGGGGGCTGGAGCCATGGCTCAGCAGTTATAGCACTTGCCTGGCATGTGCAAGGACACAAGATCAAACCCCAGCAGCACGTACACAACAAAGTGTTGAAACAACGTAAGTCACATGAAAAGCTAAATAAAATTGATTCTTTCTTTCTCTCACTGTCCTCCTCTCTTAAAAAGAAAAAGACAAACATTGATAGATTTTTAAAAACCAAATATGTGATACTACTATATGCTATTTACAAGGGATACATTTTATGGTTAAAAATGTAAAAAGACTCAGAGTTAGAAAAGGGTATACCACTCAAACAGTAATCAAATGAAAGCTGGAGTGACGACCAATATCAGAGAAAGTACACTTTAAGAGAAAAAAAATGATTACTAGAGACCAAGAGCTATGTTCTATAAGGATAAAAACAAAAGAATCCATCAAGAAGAAATAACAGATGTAGGGGGAAGGAAGAGAGAGAGGGAGGATAGGGAGGGATCTAGGCAGACAATTGGCAATGTAGCACACTCTTTACACCTCAGAGAATCAAAATAATACTTATGCAATCATTTAATTCTGGAAAATTCACAATCTAAACATTTTATCACTTGTGGGGCAAAATACAGAAGAGTCAAGAAACTAGGGTGTGGTGAATGTGGGGTGATTCTGATTTAAGAACAAATGCATATCGTGTTGTTACTTTATATGCATTTATGGTTATATTATAGCTCAAAACCTTAATTTAAAAAATAAGAAAACAGAAGAAGAAACAGCAATTATAAACATAAATGCACCTAAGAACAGAGCCCTAAAATGCATAAAGCAAAAGCCAGCATAAGTAAAGGGAGAACTAGTTGGGGGTTTCAATACCCCATTTCCAATACAAGACAGACTAGCCATACAGAGATGAACAAGAAAATAGAAAATGTGAACAATTATAAACCAATTAGACCTGTAGAACATCTACAGCACACCCTACCCAACTTCAACAGAATAGTTTTCTCAAATTAACATGGAACATTCTACATAAGTCATTTGTTAGTCCATAAAGTAAGCTCAATAAATTGAAAAGGATGGAAATAATGCAAAGTATGTTCTCCAATCACAATGAAATAAAATTAGAAATTGGTAACAGAAGGAAATTTGGTGAAATTCATGAATATGTGGAATCTTAAGCAGACATTCCTAAACAATCAAAATTGATGCCACAATGTTTTTTAATCAAAACTAAAAATGTAAAGAAAACTAGGTTTTCAAATCAGACATAGGGGACCTATTCACAGAAGGACTAGGGAATCACATGAACATATACATATTTATTTGTCCTCCCTGAAACACTGTATCTCTATACACCATACTCCAAGCTGTAGTCTATATCTTCTTGTTTTCTCCAATTCATTCGTTTATTTACTTATCATCAGTAATGATAATGCACAATGAGCTCTATTAGTTTGAACAAATAATTCTTACAGCTCCTCATTGACTGACCAGCTGGAGCTTCAGGATAGATCACCAAAAAAATGCTTCATATAGTTTTATGGGTTTTTCAGGTTTTAGAACTGAAGCTGAGCTACAAAAACAAATAGTAAACCTTAATTTTAGCAAGAAACTTTTAGTAACTAACTAGAGAATCTGACTTACCAGGAGCCCTCAGGCAGGTATGTGTCTTTAGCAATCAACATCTAGGAGGTGGTAGAGAAGGATATGGCACAGCCTGGCACTAAATATTTTCTGCATTTCTGCCAAAATATTCCACCAAAACTTTAAAAAAAAATCTCTTCTCAGGACTACCATATATGTAACAAAAAAATAGGTAAAGAAGGCATCTATAAGCAACAGTTCTAATGATCCACAAGAAATGAGATAAATTTTAGGTAAGTTCATGAACATCCATATGGCAATTTCTAAGTGGCACCTAATAAAAATGAGCTTGTAAATGAGCCAGACCTATGATGGGGGAAAAAATCTTTTAACCCAATGTTCTGGAGGCAGATTTGTGGAGTACAGTTACATGTCTGTTGGGCACTGTGCAAAAGAAAGCTGCGCTGGACACCATGACACTTCTTCCTCTCCTCCTCTTTCATGTTTAATGGGCTCTGAGCAAAAAGGAGCTGTGTGCCTGTGCCTAAGGGCTACTTCCTCTCTCTCTGTTCCTTCCGGTTGGTGATAGCTGACAACGCCAACATAGCAGTCCCTCATTGGCTGAGATAAGCCAGTCTGCTGCTTCACCATTGGCTC
>PVKS010001723.1:0-64943 GCA_004027875.1 Aplodontia rufa
AAGGTCATTCTTTGATTATATAAAATAGGTTATGGGGTCACATGTATGGCTTTGGTCAAAGTGGCTAAGTGGCTATCTTTTCTAAAGCTCACTTTTTTTTTTTTTTGGCAGGTTGGGGGATTGAATCTAGGGATGCTTAACCACTGAACCACATCCCCAGCCCTTTTTACTTTTTTTATTTTTTGAGACAGAGTCTTGCTAAATTGCTTAGGGCCTTGCTTAATTGTTGTGGCTGACTTTGAATTTACGATCCTCCTGCCTTAGCCTCCTGAGCTTCTGGGATTACAGACATGTGCCACTGCTCCTGGCTTTAAAATGAACTTTTAATTTTAGGGTGGTTTTAGATTTATAGAGGAATTGTCCCTATTTATCCTTGCTCCTGGTTTCCTGCAATATTGATCTTACATTAATATGGTGCATTTTTTAAAATCAGTGAACTAGTACTGATAATTTTTATCAACTGAAGTCCAGACTTTATTCAGATTTCCTTACTTTTGACCTGATGTCCTTTTCTGCTCTGGGATCCAGGACCCCACAGGACATCTCCTTGTCAGGTCTCCTTAGCCTCTTCTTGGCTGTGATGGTTTGTATTTCCTTTTTTCACTAATGACCCTGACAGTTTTGTCGGGGGCTGGTCAGGTAGTTTGTAGAATGTCCCTCAATGGAGACTTATGTGGTGTACTTCTCAGGATCAGGTTGGGCTTACAGGTTTTGGGGAGCAAGACCCCTAAGGCAAAGTGTCATTTCGATCACTTCCTACACAGGGCAACTCATCACCGTTGAAGCCAACTTGATCGTCTGGCTGCAGCGGCATTGCCGGGTTTCTCTCGTATTTCCCCCTTCCCACACCGTACTGTATGGAAGAAGCCACTATGCACAGCCCTCACTAGTGATCGTGGTCACACTGTACCTCCTCCAGGGTGGCATGTACACAGAAGTGATTTGCGGTTTTGCTGCAGGGGCGATTCGTCTCTTCTCCTTCGTTTACTTATTCATTCAGTCATGTATCTTTACCAGTACAGACTCATGGAAATTTATTGTATACTTTGAGTTATAATCCAGTACTATATTATGGTCTTGTGTGAGCTTTGGCCACTGGGAGAGGTCTTTCAGCTGGCTCTTGTGTCCCTTTGACGGGTTTCCATCATTGTGTGTGTGTGTGTTGTCAGAAAGCACTACGGGCTCCAGGAATGTTTTTGTGTGTTTCTCACACCAGTCCAAGAATCATCATTTCTGCAAGAAGTCCTGATTGCTTTTATTGGAGAACGGTATTAGAAACCAAGGACTGGGCTGTTGTAGTGCTCGTTGCTACCGGGAATCGCTTCTGGGTCCAGAGGGGCCGTCTTTAACACAAACATTGAGAAAAGTTGTGATATGGCAGAGCTCAAAGGTGATATTTGGAGCCCTTGTCCATGTAGAGTGTGTGTGTGTGTGTGTGTGATGAGCAAGCCATTCCACCTGAGCCTCATTTTTCTCTGTGATATAAAAAATAAGAACATTGGTATTTTGCTCACTACATTAATAGGGTTGCAACAGAGATCCAGAGAGTTCCTATTTGATGAAGTTTTGCAAATTGAAATTTTCTACGTAAAAATTGGCTTTATTTTCATCATTCCCATACTTTTGCATATATGGTGACTTGTCCCTACTGGAATTTAGTTTGATCAAATTTCATGCACAGTTAAGCCGGAAGTCCCAAATAATTCAATAAATATCATTTTTTTTTAAAGAGAGAGGGACTGTGAGAGAGACAGAGAAAGAAACAACTTTATTTAGTTTTTCACATGGCCTTCCTTGCTCCAACACTTAGTTGTGTACGTGGTGCTGGTGTTTGAACCCAGGTCCTTGTGCTTGCCAGGCAAGTGCTGAAACCGCTGAGCCACTGCTCTGGCCCCAATAAATATCATTTTTAACTGTGGAATTCATATGTTAATATGTCCATGAGAAATTAGGGGAAAAATGGCCCTAAAATTTTACTTACATTTTTTTTACATTATGCAAAAGCTCCCATATTTTAAGAGTTTTGAAGTAAACCAAACGAGTCACATTCTGATCAAAAGATTATTGTGGGGGGGCTGGAGCGGTGGCTCAGCGGTTACGGCGCTTGCCTGGCATGCGCGAGTACACGGGTTCAAAGCCCAGAACCCACGTACAAAACTAAGTGTCAGAGCAACAAAAGCCATGTGAAAAACTCAATAAAAATTGATTTTCTCTCTCTCTCTCTCTCTCTCTCTCTCTCTCACTGTCTTTCTCTCTTAAAATAGAAAAGATTATTCTGGTTACTACCTGTGGTTATGTCAGAAAAGTTGGGGGCCTTTGAGCCTTTTCTTTAGCAGCCTGTCCTTCCACCCCAAATAAATGTGCTGAGTCAAAATAGTGCACTTATTATGCCAAATGTCACATTGAGACAGTGCCCTCACCTCATCCCAATCTGCCTTCCCATCCTCCTCCCTCATATCTAAATTCTAGGTCTGGCAGTGTGTACAGCCAGAAGGTTTATTTACTCACCAATCTGTGTACTACGAACAAAAGCAGAGACTAACTACTACTTTCCCCATGCAATGCGAGCTGACGGCATTGTGCGTAACTTGGTGGCACTCTGGGCAATCGAAAAACGATTCTCCAAGGCAACTAATTTGAAAGGGTGAAACAAAATCAGTGTGTGCGCGCACGCGCGCATGTGTGTGTGTGTGTGTGAGACCCTATGGAAACACAGAGAGGGATGGAGGACTCAAGGCTCAGCTCTAAACTGTCAATCTCTGGGTATCGCTCCTCCAGCCTGGGTGACCCTGCGGAATCACCTCCAGCTGAGGGCTATAAATGAAGTAGGGGAGGCGGTGAACTAACTCAGCATGGAGGGAGACACATTTTGCTGGTGCTGCTGGGTTTGGACTGCTTATTGGAATTTTAAAACGTGGTCTCTTCCTGGTAAAGGACTCCCTGCTCTGTCCAGCGACCAGTGATATTGAGGTTCAGCCTCTGTGCTTGGCGCCCCTCGACTCCAAAATTGAGTCAGTGAGTAGCGTTTTCCTCTGCTCGGAGCTCAGCTCGCTCCTAACACCTGTTTAAATCAGTTTATTTGTTTTTCCTTTTAATTAAAAGCTAATGTCAGAGAGAGGAAAGAAACTTGCAAGGAAGATAGTCGACTATTTTACTATGGGATGCAGGGAGTTGCTGCTTATTCTGAAAAGAATTATTTAGTTTCCAACAGGATTTTCATTTTGCTGCAAATAAACTAGTCTAAGGTGAAATGACCAAGGAAACGGAAGGTTCGGCAGTGGAGGTCCAGACTGCTTTAAAATGTGCTTATTTAAATTAACAGTCATGGTATTTTGAGTCTGATATGGGAAGAAGCCCTTCTCATTGGTTTGGAAAAAGCTCCCTACGGGCTGTTTGGTCTTAAACACAGCCTAATAGAGTGGTACTTAATGAGAACGATGCGGACCTCAAATTCAATTTTGTTTCTAACTGGCTAAAGTACGTATTTAACTTTGATCTGTAAGTAGGAATCAGGAGCATGATTGGCTAATGTTTGACTTCCAGTTGGCTTAATGAGATTTTATGAATATCAATATTGCTACAGCATCCTAATGTATTTGCCAGCTTCATGTGGCAGTGAAAAAATACTGCTGTCTATTAGTCAAGTCACTTGGTTTCGTGACGCCACAGTAATTAGTCCGATTTCTCTTTCGTGAGTGTGGGACAGCAGCTTCGTAATTTTAGGTGAGGTCAGCATATTTTTTAATTGATGCTTAGTTGGACTACATCAGCTGTCAGTCAACGGTTGTTAATAGGCTCTCTTATAACACTGAAGTGCTGATATTCAACATGGTTGGTGAACCCTAGCCGGGCTGGGTATTCAGAACTATTCTGCAAGGTTACATTAGCCATTCAGCAGCAGTACTGAATTTATGTGGTTAAATTCATTTCAGCCATTGAAACTTGACAACTAATTTTGGATAAGAATGATTGGAATTGATAAACTCTCTTATTTTTGGAAGTGGCTGTTTTTCAAAACAAATCTTTTATCTAGTATGGCACATAATTTAGTGGAAACACAAATCGGCATTACTGTTGATCATGGGGGCTGGGGAGTGTGCAACTCAGATACTTTACTTCTCAGGAAGAAATAAAGAATATTGCATGAGGGCAGCGATGTAGACCCAGAACAATTCACATTTAGCAATAGTTTGCAACGTATGACTCTTTTAGAAGGGTTGTACTTGGTGTCTGTTTTCCATGCAATTTGTGTTATTACTTTTAGAAGAAAACGTTACAAAACACTTGGACCATTTCTGACATTTTGGAAAATGCCAATGAAAGAAAGCAGAGTGGCTACTTTCTGAGCGCTTTGGCCTGCAGGAAGGCTCCTTATGCACATGGCCCTCTTAATCTTTCTAAGAATTCTGCTCTGTAGCTAACAGGAGCTTCCCTTTATTGCTTATGTGAGCAGATTTGGTGAGGCTGCTTATGGCCCAAGACCCATGGCTAGAACATGGCTAAGCTGAATTCATGCTCAGGGACCCTGACTCAAAAACCTGTTTCCTTTCATTACAACGGAAGCTTCATGATCCACTGAATCCTATCACTGCTGCTCACCTCAGTGTCTCCCAGGGCTCCATGTGGTTGGTGGCTGGCATTCAGTGGCACCGTAGCTCTCTGTCAGTCCCTTCTCCGATCTCTGAATTTACCATCTGAACCCCAGTAAAGTTCATCTTCCCCTTAACCTGCCCCGCTCCCGGTTTATCTCCAGAGAAATCAAAACCATCTTGTTGTGCTCGGTTATTAATCTCTGCCTGCCCAGCCCTGCTTCCTTTCCTAACAATCCTCTCGCAGTCTCTCATGAGGTAGATCCTGTTGCCTGCATTTTCCAGGAGAGGAAACTGAGACTCAGGGTGGTTAAGTGACTTCCCTCAAGCACACAGCTCGTAGGCGACAGACCTATGCCAGACTCCTGCTTCAGAGTTTGGCTTCCTGCACGGAATCTGAACTGGATGTTTAAGCCAGGGATGGGACCATGGCCAGGTGGATGTTCTCGGTGGAGGTGAGCTAGCACAGTGTGGGAGGGTCCCTGGCCAGTTTCAAGATGAAGGGCCTTTAAATGACATCAGTGGATGTCATTCATCATGTGTTTTAGGTACGTTTTCTAATGGGGTCCTGGGTCATTCATTTAACCACACTCGGCTCTTCCTTACTATTGCAATCCAGACTCACACTTCCTGACTTGGGGCCAGTCAGGAGGACTTGAGAATTGCTTGCAGCGTGGCTCTTGTCCTTTGACCAACTGCTTTTCAACCACTAAGCAGCTGCCTCCCTCGTGCCTCCTGTTGCTGCCGCCCCGAGGGCAGATCAAACATCTCAGCTCAGTCCCCCCTTGGAGTGTTCCCTCCACAGGCACAGCGAGGTGCTTAGGAGAACGTCTTCACCATGTGTATCCTGCCATGTTTTCTAGAATTACCCCTTCTGAGAAACACACCTAGCTTTTGGTTGAGGAGGGAGAGCATTTGACAGAGCCAGGGGCTCTCAAAAGCCCTTTCCTGTTGAAACAGTTCTGCTTCTCCTCTTCTCACGGGGCTTTTTCTAGGGCACCTCTTACAGTTAAGGTGTTAGACTATGGACAGTCTGTGCTGTGCCCCTGTGACCAAGTGGCACACCATGAAACCCCGTGATGCCCAGGTTGCTAAATGCTCATTTTAGTTCCTCAGCTGGTCAAGTCTTGCATTGCTGGGCAGAGGGAGACAGGAGTCCTGAATTTCCAAATGTTGCCAGCCAACATAGGTTTCCGTGTTGGCGGTTTTGTCTGTGCTAAAAGCTGCCTACCTTCTCTCTGTCCCCCTCGTCCTCATTGCCATGAGAATCAGTGGTGTTCACTGTTGTTCTTGGCAAACAGCACGTTATCTGCTCAGCTCTCAGGAATGAAGAAGCAAGGCAGGCTATGCTAGTGCTGTTTCAGTTCTCCCCCTCTTGTCCCATGCTGCTATCCCCACGAGTGCCTGGAGACCACAGGGTAAGACCCATCTGGGTTGCGGGGCCTCCCCCTCCACTATGCAACACTAGCACCTGTTTATGTGGCGGGCTCAGGTATAGACCTGGGGACTTCATGGCTAACAAGGTAGATAAGGTGCCCGCTCTCTGTACCCTAGTTTACTCTCGCTAGGGGACTCTGACCAGCTTAGACACACTTTACTCACAAAGCTGCTCCATTTTTCTGAGCTTCAGGTAGCTTTGTGAACTCTCTCTGCCCTTTTGTTCAATTGGCTCAGCAGTTTGTGAAACTGAAGTTTGTTTTGCTCAACAGTGCTTGGGAATTTTCTGCATATGTCTGCGTAGATCATTTCTGAAAATATTAAAGAAGACCAAGATCAGTGTGGTCTCTGGGGCTCCCTCTTGTTGCACTTTGTCTTATCTTTAAGCCGACTTACCTGACACAGGTTAGGTATATAGTAAGTGTTCAATAAAGACCCTGTTGATTCATCGATCCCCTTTCCTTGTCAAGCTGCTTCCCACAATCCCAGGATGACTCAGTGTTTAAATGACCCTGGATTTGAAATATTGTCGGAAGTCTTTTTGAAGCTAAATAAGCCGTATGAATTTGTTTCTCCGCATTCCCACGCTTGCCCTCTCAGAGGAGTTGCATGATCAAGCAGACCTGAATTCACTGCCTCCTACCTCAACCCTGTTCCTATTCTCCCGTTGGTTTTGTTGTCTTCAGTGTTCAGTGATCTGAAAACTTTGATTTGCAGAGTTCGCAGGTCTCTGGATGAAATGGAGTGATTTATCTTTCCAGGGACTGGGAGCTCACCTCTGAAGCTTCTGCCAACCCTGTACCATATTGGTTACTGGTAGGGATGGTCTGAGTGTTTCGTTTGGGAGGTCCACAAAGCGTTTTTGTTTTTTTTTTTTTTCTATTGCAGCTATTTTCTAGCAAAAGAAGGTATATCACTGAATGCTCATTCATGCAAATGTTAGGTGCCAGGGCCATTCTAGGTATGAAGAACAAGCGTCTCTGTATTTGAGGCACTTATGTTCTACTAGGGAATGGGGCAATAAACAAGCACACACATATAATAAGGAATTTCAAGTTGTAGTGAGGGCTAGGGGACAAATAAAAAGTTGAGATATTGAGATATGGGGCCAGGCAGAGGAAGGAGGCAAGTTCAGACTGCTTGTCCTCTTTGGGGAAATGATATTGACTGCATATGATTTGATATGGCCACCTAAATGAAGAAAGTTCTTGGGAGAGAAGACACAAGCCTCCAAGGACAAGTTTGGTGCTGTATTCAGAATTCCTGTTGACTTTCAACTGGTCACCGGTTCCATCTTTATTTATTTATTTATTTGGTACTGGAGATTGAACCCTGTGGCACTTATTCCCTGAGCCACATCCCTGACCCTTTTTAAATTTAATTTAATTTTTTAAATTTTGAGACGGGGTCTTGCTAAGTTGCTTAGAGCCTTGCTAAGTTATTGAGGCTGGCTTTGAACTTGCGATCCTACTGCCTCAGCCCCTGGAGCCACCAGTATTACAGGCATGTGCCACCATGCCCAGCAACACCAGTTCTGGTTTTAGATCTCCTATGACTTCTACTTAATGGTTCTAACAATCACCAAATACTGTGCTAGGCACTCAACATATATTAGCAGCAGTTACCAAAAAGGTAAGCCGGATAAGGGCACGGCTGTTTTTTAGTTGTAATGATGTATCCCACATACACATAGAAAGTACTCTATAGGGGGAAATACTGGGGAATGATATTAACCAAATTATATTATTGTATGTGTGCATATATGAATATGTAACAACGAATCCCACTACTATGTGTAATTATAATGCACCAATAAAAATATGGGAAAAAGGAGAAAGTGCTTGATGAATATTTGTGAAATGACATCTTACTGCAGCCCCGCAGAGGAAGCTGTACCTCCCCTAATTTAGAGATTAGAGGTCTAAGATCTAGAGCAGCTACCTGGGTAGTGCCATCAGGAGGGGGCTCTGGGATTTGAACCCAAGCTGGAGACCAATGCCCTCCCCCCCGGGCTGCACCCCCTTGCTTGGTTTAGTGTATTTGGTCCTCATGCTTCCAGAGCCTAATCTCGTTTGCTTTCTTGCAGTCAAGATTGAGGCAGGGAGTTAATTTGGCCATTTCACCCTCTCCTGTTCATCAGGGAGTGGTCTGTCCCACTGAGTTCCGAGCTAACTTGCTGCCTTTGATATGGGCTTAGATCTTTTCAAAAGCCAGACCTCAAACTCTGCCAAAGCTTGCCTTCCAAGAGGTTTTACATAAATCATGGAACAGCATGGCTCAGGCTCTTACGTTCAGCTAGTATGGAAGAGCAGAGAGGAAGGGCCCTGACATGATTTAATCCCTGCCGCATGGGCTGTTTGCGATGGGTGTTTTGCATTCTAGGTACAGAATTTGATTTAATTCAAAAGCAATTATAGGAAACTGGTGCTGAGGACTGGCGTGGAGGCCAGAAGAATCTGGATTCAATCACGTGTTTTAACACTGATAACTATGTGACTTTAGAAACCTTACTCAATCTCCCTGGTTCTTAGTTTCTTGCTTATAACATAAGTCTAATGTGACTTGTTCCCTAGGTTTCTTTTGAGGATTTATAAAATAAAGCAACATTTGTAAATGCTTGCTCAAAGCTAGCATTCAATGAAAGTGGCTTATAAATTATTATACTTTATTGAGTCTAAGATGCAAATTAAGTACCATTATTTCACATACCACTAAGAAAACCTGCTGTCAAATCAACTATCATGAACTGTGAAGTATAAGATGCATTCTGATATCTGAGATGGAAAATGAGCATTTTAGAATGATTAGAATATTGTGTACAGTATAGGTCATATGACCATTAATAATGACAATAAATTACTGAAGCAGCTAAGGCAAATAATTGGCTAATGTTTGCCAAGTACTATAGGAAGAAAAGTTGGCACCTTTCTTGATAGCCTCTCTAAATTATGAATGACCTTCAAAATCAAAAAAAGATTTTCTTATATTAAATCAAGCTTTCCCACAATAAGTTTTTGTTTTTGTTTTTGTTTTTTTGCTTATTTATGCCACTGTGAAAATAACGAGCAAGTGGTCAATGTCCTCAGAATAGTCATTCATCTGCTGGTTAACTTATAACCTAAATGCCTTTCCTTCAGACTAATTACAGTACAATTATCTAAGCCTGTTGGACACCTTGCCAATGTAATGTGGATGAACTCCGGGGAATTAAGAGATTTTAAAAGCCGGCCATTCACTCATTCAAACAGGTGTTAATTGTGAGGAAATCATGCACCCGGTCTTTTTATTTGGTGTTGGAATGGGGACAGTGAACTAGATAAGGCCCCTGTTGTCATGAAATGTGGGGAGAGATTCAATAAATGGCAAATAAATAATTTTTTGGGTGGTCAACAATAAAGCAGGATAATAGAATGGGAAATGAGTTAAGCTGTTCTAACAGGAGCGAAGACTGTCTGGGGAGGGAAGGGCAACAGGTAGCCCTAAGACTCCTGAAATAGAAACAAGATGGGCTGTTTAGAAAACCAGAAAGAAGTGGAGAGTGTGGTAAAGACAGAGGAGGGAAGGAAAAAGAGGTAGGCAGCGATCATGGCAGGCATTATAAGGCTGGGATAATAGGAGTTTTTTAATAAGTGTAAGAAGATACAAAAGGAATCAGGGAGGGTTGGGGAGGGGAGTGTTAAACTGAGAAGTCATGAGATCTAATTTGCTTTTTTCTTTTTTGCTTTTAACTTTTTTGATTTCTCTGGCTGCAGAGTAAAGTGAGAGAATCATGGGGTGGGGACAGAGATCAATCTTCAAAGCAGGGAGAACACCTAGTAGGGTGCCACAGGGACCAAATCTAAAATAGTGGGAATGGTGATGGAGTCACAGGGTCAGTTTAGGGCAGATTTTGAAGGTGGAGCTCTTGGGATACGGGTTTGGGAAGGCGAAGGAAACAGAAAAGTCAAGATGGTCCCTAGACATTGGGCTTAAGCAATAGAAAGGATAGTCAAGCCATTTATTAAGGAAGGGTAAAGCCAACAGGAAGCACTGAAATGTGCTTTAGTCGTCCCAGGAAAGGTGGAGAGGGGCAGACATTGAGCCGGGAGTTCAGAGGAAAAGACAGATAAATATGCAAATCTGGGGTATTGTTTGATGTCCAGGTAAGATTTTTCTAAGGAGAGACTGGAAGTAGATTTGAAAAGATGTTTAGAGAAAGAGGAGAGGGAGCCCACAAAGGAGACTTTGAAGGAGCTCCCACAAAAGGGGGCACTAGTAGAAGATGAAGAGCTTCACAGAAAAATCAAGAGGAGAAAATGAAATGGGATTGAAGATGCTGCGTGTGGATCCGGGAGTGGTCTATGCACCATGGGCTGTGCATGTGGTGTAGGGTGATGTCCTAGGAAAGATACTGATGATGATCAGGGAAGCAGCTGTCCTTCATCTCACAAGAACTGAAATACTAGAAAATCAGGTGATATTGGCAAAGGCTGCAGAGCTAAGAATTGATCGGACTGGGATTGGAACCCAGGACTCTTGCTCTAGCAGGTAGATTTGAACCTCTACCTTATACTGCCTCTGTGTGGGATTCTGGAGGAGGCTGAATAGGAGAGTGCTCTGTATCACAGGAGCAGAGAAATGGGAACTGCAGATTGACCTGGGGGAAAGGTGTTTTGGTCATCGAACTCACTGGATAACAGCTCCATTTTGAAAGAGGCCAAGAAACCGTCCTAATGAAAATAAATATTGTTTGGAATGGAGTGAGCCCTCAGAGTTCATTTTCTCTCTTTCCTTCCCAGGTAGTTCTGAACAATAAAAGCTACCAAACACTATTCATATCTGATTAAACAAAAGTTAAAAAGAAAAAGACAGAAGAGACTGCACGAGCCAAGTGGCAAGCTTAATCTTTGGTATTTAGAATGATGAAGAGAAGCAATATGTGAAATCCACTTAAAATATGATTTCATGTTCTAATATACATTTTGAATTTATGGGGAAGTGACTTCTGCCATTTATTCAGAGAACAAAAAAATGCATATGCTGTGTGCTGAACTTATCAGACCATAATGGGACACCTAGCATTTTTCACGAGTGATTGATCTTCCCCACCCCTTAACAGTCCTATCGTAACCGTTACAAAAAAATGGAATACATTTCAAGCATCTCTTGAGTTGAATTAAGCAGAAACCAAAGAAAGCACTAATACTTGCCAGCTTTAGTAAGGCGGGGGGGCGGGGTATGCTAAGTGAAAGATGGGGAATGTTTTTTCACTTCATAAAAAAGGAAGAAAATTTCCACTGGGACAAACACCCGGGGGTGTATATGTTAATTGGAATATTCCCCACTAAGGTTAAATAGAACTTAAACACTGTTTGAAGCCTATGTTATATATCCCAAAATACATGCTGAACCAGGAGGTAAAGAAACTGGGTTTTATTTCCAGCTGTGTGGCTGATTTGAACGAGTTGTTTAACCTGTGTGTGGAGCTCAGTTTATCCATCTTCAAAATGAGAAAAACAGCATTTGCCTACACTGAACAGAAAGCCAGGTTTCAGATTCAAAGCTGAGGGTCCTGTTTCAATTGGAGTTTTAAGGTGAATAGATCCTCTTTTAAAAAATGTTCAGAATCTCAGATAGGAAGAGAGAGAAATGGTTGGGTGTTGGGATCTAAAGTCCCTTCTTGTGCAAGGACCTGCCCTGAGCATACAATTCATGGTGTAGTCTACCCTGAGTGTAGAATTCATAGTGTAGTTCCTTTGTTGGGTCTCTTGTGGGACTCGTAACTTGCACCTCCCCAAGGTGACGGAGTCCTTATGATTTTCCCAGTTCTCTCCTGATTTTAGGACAGAAAATCCCACATGTTGGGAATGTGCTTACTCTGGTCAAGCCCAGACCTGCTGGTCACTCTAGATACCACTGAGCCTCGGGCACACTTGCTGTTTCTGTGTCAAGCTTCACGAGAGCACAGGAAGTGAAATAAACTTTTTATATTCGTTTGTATTTTATTTTTCTCAGTGCTGGGAATCGAACACAGGGCCTTGCACATGCTAGGTAAGCACTCTTCTACCAAGCTGAGCTAAGCCAAACTCTTCCCTTGTATATTTTTTGTGGGGTGGTCCATACTATGACCTTCTTGGAAATGCTGTATTGATTGACTTAATTCCCAGGTGCACCCTAAAATCTCAAGTGCCTTCTGCAAGATATATTTGCTAGATGATTTAAAATACCTTATATTTAACACCAGACTTTATTGGGGTTATGAGTAATCTTTCTACTTATAGATAAAGAAACTGAGCTTAAAGAAGAGAGGGAGGCACACAGACCAGTGGCTGACCTGACCCTAAAATGTAGCTCTTTGCAGAGCAAAGATCGGACTCTTCATTACATCATCTGGTTCTTATTTTGTGGGCCTGGCACATATCTGAGCGTATCTTGAGCCCTAGCTTAATTGTTGCAAGGGTCTTTCCCTGATGCTCTTGTCAGTTTGAATCTCTTTTGTAATTCTCTATTGCTTTGGAATTTAATCTTTCCTGTCTTTTATAATATTAATTTCTTATCTGTGTCTTGCTTTATGCTTCTTGGGTGATTGTGTATATTTTGAGAATGGGGATGAGCTTCACTGACCTTTGAATTTCCCACTTCGATATGTTTGCTTTTTCATTCATTCACCCATTCACCCAGTATTTGATAAATGGATCTTGACTGTGAAGGGAAAGGGGCTTGACATGAGTGGCAAAATGTGATACTAGAAAGCACAGAGGGTCTTTAGTTGGGTTGCCTGGCCATATATATTGATTTTTGTACAAGTGCCAGATGACCAAGGCTTGCAATAGACTCTTCCTATAGAATTTGTGTGGTGTTTTCTCAACATTTTCAAAGCTCCACCAGACAATTAAAATGTTCAGATTCTATGACTGTTAGAAGAAATTCATTTGCTTGATTAGTTTACCTAACAGGCATTTTCTGAGCATGCTGTGTGCGGGACATCACGTCCAGATCCTGTGGGGACCTGGAAGATTGAAGAGCTCAGCTCCTTCCCTCCAGAAGCTCACCATCTGGTTGAAGTCAAGGTGGACACGTCCATCACCATGGGAGAAAGTTTCTGAGTGCTGCAGTTGCTTGTCAATTTCAAATGTCATCATGAGCTATGTGGATCCTAAGTTTGGCTTTGTAGATTCCTTCCCCCTATCCTCTATCTATGTGAGAAATCCTGCTTTTCTGCGACAATTTGTCCTGTGTTCTCTTTTCCCTTCCCTCCGTTTCTTACCATTTAGAGGAATCTGTTTGGCAAACCCAATATTCCACAGGTTGGTTTCAATTTGGTCTTATTTCCACATTAGCAGTGATAGAAACCCTATGTGAAAATCAGATCACACCACTTCCATTAATCAATGCAGTCCCCATCAACTGTCATCAACATGGCAGAGGGAATAATATAATCAGGTTTTCGTGTGAATGAGGAACATGGGGAAATGTTTACAGCATTTTATGAAATTTTTATGGACTAAGGAGTGATTGACATGTTAATAAATAGCAGAAAAATATTTGGTTTGCTTTCTAGTTATCCTTATATTTCTCATTGGAAACCTGTTGTCAACAGGCATATGTCTTCCATGCCCAGTGTACACATGTCTGCTGATAATTGCTATTTATACTTCATTTCTAGAGAAATCCTGGAGGAACATTAGATCTCCAATCTGTACCATCTAGCTTCATTTCTATTCTGATCATATCTTTCGATTGGTGAAAAGAAGGGAGGTGTTGATGCTTGATATTTTTTTGTTCCAAAGCATTCAATTTCTCTGAGATGCTTTTAAAATTATTTTATTTCTGAATGCTGGGAGCCTGGCAAAAATAATTGAATTGTCAGTATTTGGTGCAAATTCACATATCCAAGGACTAGGTTATTTTTGGTTCACTGGTATTCCTGGTCCTCTTCCATGTGACTTATAAACAGAGCAATCGTGGAATCATAGTTTCAGCAAGCACTCTCTTCTTTTCTACAGTTACCTTTTCCTGAATCCAAAGTGTCTCTCTGAAATCAGATCAGTGCTATTATTACTGTTGCTAACAATAGCTCCTGTCCACAGCAGGGAAGAACAATTAACGAATTCATCAATTGTGTTTGTTTAGATGTCTGAGTTCAAGGCTAATTATTTAATTAATGTCTTCTGTCTTGAACAGAAGTGTTAGCACATGGAGGTGTTGCCGAGTGGCAAACAAGGTGGTATTTGAGAAATTTTAACTTATTTGTGATACGCAAATAGACGTTTATTTATTTAAGACCCAGAATTAGGGTTGGAAGATTTTCACCTCAACAGTTAACACTGGGGATGCCAGACACCCAGTTAATGAATTGAATTAGCTAACGTCTTTTTGCAGTTGCTGGAAGGTACTTCACAGCCATTGCTGATAATAGCAGTGAATGGCAGAGTGTTCAAATATTTCACCAAGACTCTGTCTCATCTCAGGTTGTAGGACTACACCAGTGGAGCTACTGATTGTGTTCAGTCTCCAAGGCCCCATTCCATCTCTGTGTACCCTAGTACTCTGCATTGTGTGAAAAGCCTCCCTCTTGGGGGCTGTTGGCTTGTGTCTTGGTGTCCCAAGCTCAATCACAGTGCCTGACACATCTTAGGTGTTCCATAAATGTTTGCATGAATGGAACGTGAGAGTGTCAGAGTTTCATTGATTTTAATACAAACCAAGGCAATTGCTTGCTTTTAAAGGTGCTTCTTTTGAAGTATGTTAGTATAGATAGAAACGTGAGACAGTCACCAGACCTTTGTGGTTAATGAAAAGCTGCTTCCTTTAACTATGTTCGTGTTGGGTAGAAGTGGCTTAAAAAAAAGAACGAATACCTGTGAGGTGCTGGTCCCTTGGCTGAGGTGCAGCTCTGTTCTCTGATTTGTTCAACAAAAGCCTTTGCTGTCACCAGGCCATGTGCACTGTTGTTGAAACAGATGAACCAGAGCTTCCCAAGGCCACAAGCTCTGCTTATTATTGAGTTCCAACCACTCCACATCTCTTACTGTTTCCATCTAACAACAGTGTCTGAGGCACGTGGTTGGGTGCTGTTTTAGAAGTATGGACCTGTATGCGGATGCTGTGGTGTCCTAGCTGAGACTGATTCTGGAAACTAAAGGGTGAGTTAATTCATTAGCTCAGTAATAGATGGGCTGTGTTACTACTGTCTCTGTGCCTTCAGGGCCCCATCTGTGGGACAGGGATATAAGTAGTACCTACGCACTGTTCTGAATGCACAACTGTGTGTAGGCTAGTGGGGTGATAAATGAACTCATGTATCTGACTAACAGGGCATAAAGCTTGGTGTGCTCTCAATAGATATTAACAGATGCTATGGACTGAGTGTGTTCCTCCAGAATTCATGCACTGAAGTGTCAACCCCCAAATGTGATGCTCTTTGAAGGTGGGGCCTTTGGGAGGTGAGCAGGTTTAGAGGAGTTTGTGCAGGAGGAAGCTGTCATGAGCTTAGCACTCTTATGAGAAAGGAAGAATATGGAGCCTTCTCTCCTTCTACTTTGTGAAGGGATCTGCAAGCCAGAAAGGGAGCCCTTGATGGGAACCAAATGTGCTGTCACCTTGATGTTGGACTTCCGGCCTCTAGAAATGTAGGAAGTGTATGTCTGTTTATGTCACCCGGGCCATGGTATTCTGTTAGAGCAGCCCAAGCTAAGACCCTAGGCACACAATTTCTGCCCTCAAGACACATGTAATTTGGGGATGGTGGCAAAGTAGAGAAATGCATGGGAAGTGCCCTGCTGGCAGCAGGAAGAGGCCATGGGGAAGGCAGAGGGGGCAGAGCTTTCACAGCAGGTGTGGTCGTAGAGAGCACTGAGGAACGGTAGACTGATATGGAGAGGATCCCAGAAATGGGAAGCCCTTTTTGAAAACCCTACAGGTGGCAAAACCCAAGGCTTGTTTGTAACATGTGGGAAATGTGTGAGAACAGAGAGGAGAGGATGTGAGGGGACAGTGGACATTGGGATGGACGAATCGGGGAGGCCCCTGTTAGCAGAACCGGGCCACAGGATGACGCACAGAGTGAACTTTGGAATCAGACTGACTTAGGGGTGATCCTGGTTTCACCTTTTTCAATTGTATGACCCTGGGGACATCCATGTGTCTTTGCAGGTATGCCCATCTGTAAAATGGGGTTAATTTGCATGTTCATAATAATATCATAAAGTTGGCTACTATTAGCATATCCCTGTGCATGGAAAATGAAGATTTTAGAACTGAGGAGAGCCACTCCAGGAACAGCCTTGAAGAGTCACCTGGTACAAAAAAAAGAAAGGACCTGCTGGTTGCCAAATTTCAAAGGAATTGGGCTAATTGGAGTGGGTCAAGCCCTTGATAGGTTTTTCTTTTTCGGAACATGGTTTAATCAAAGGCTAAAGCAAGAGATCTCCCTCATGCTCCCATGAGAAGCACAGAAGCTTCAAAGCCACCAAATACTTGCTGAAGGAAGTTTGAAGAAGAATAATACATTAATTGACATTTATGTCACGGGCTACTTTGCGTTCCACCCCTGGTCCTTTCTGCATTGCAATCCCACAGTGACCAAGCTGGTCTCTGCTGACCTCCGTACTCGCCAGCTCCCCAGCTCACCATCCTGGGAGCAATTTTGAGCCACCCGACACAGCCTGGTGTGGCTTTTCAGTTCATGACTGAGGATGAAATAAGATTCTCTCATCTTGTTTGCCCTGCTGATTTGTTAGCTCTCATTGATTAAAGATCTCAATGCCCAATTTGTCTTTCATCTTCAGTAAGGATATTCTGTGTTTGTCCTCCTGTCTATGAGTTATTGATTTACAAGGATCTGTAAAAACTCTCTTGTCCCAAAAGTTAGGGGCACTCCACCTTCCTGAAGGGTTTTGGAAAGATAGTCATTCATCCTATTCCAAATCAATGCATTACAGCTTCTCCCGAGAGGTTTGCTGGAAGTAAAGAAAAATTAGATTTAGATGAAAACAGGTAAGCCCAGTAAGGCCATTCTTAATTACAATTATCCCATAACTGGCTTGTTGCAGGAGGATCTATAACTATACGTAACCGGTGAACACAGCTTCTATGTTGCGTTCCCTCACCTGTTTAGAATGGTGGGCATTGAGCATTTCCATTCTATTTACAATCGTGTTTAAGAACATGTGTATCTATTGGACGATTAGAGGGAAGCTTGTCTGCACTCTTACAAATGCCACAGCCCGTTCACATCAGGAAATGTGCATAAATCATAAAATATAAGAAATCCAAGCCTTTAATGGCTGCAAATTGATTCCCTAAAAGAACAAATAAATTAGTAATAAAAGCAGCAGCCTAGTTCTGTGGATATAGGTTCTGTCTTTCACTGCCAAGTTATTGTTTTTATTAGGAGATTGTCATAAACGATGCTAGATATGGAAATCTTTTAAAAACTGCTAAATCCAACAACTCATTAGTACTGCTTACGTCGGTTTTATCTTTTAGAAATATTGGCTTTAGGAGCCAATAATGAATTATGGAAATACATACAGGTGGCATATCTTCATTATTCTTGATTTACCATGTAAGATAGATAGAGCTAATAATAACTGTACTCATATAGAAAACTCTTGATCAGAACCATTTTCTCCTTTATTCCCAAGCTGTTGTGAGCATTCTCTCTATAATTTGCCCATTTTATTTTTGTCATTCATTTAAGCAAGCTTTTCCTCTCATTTGAGGGTAAGTGCAGTAATAATTTTAATGGGCATGTGAAAGGGAAGACCACCCAGAGATTAATATTCAGATGCAGCATGATCAGAATGCAGCCTTAGGTGCTGGTGAGCGTGTTCGAGTTTTGATGGCTCTGTCGAGCACATGTGTTTACATTGCATTTAGCCTGGCATTTGGTCTTATGTCAGAGATGGCTTGTCTCAGCTACTGTTTGTCGATGCCCTTACTTATGAAGAGAAGGTATTTTTCATCTGCGTTGCCAAACGTGTATCATGTCCATGTCTACATGATAGAAGCCTCAGTGCTTTTTTTCTGTGTTGTACAGATTCCTTTAGCTTTGGTCTGCAGTGAGTCAATAATCTGTTCTCCTGACTTAGGCTGTTTGAACTTAGGATTCATTACAGACCTGGGCAGGTATCTGTTCTCTGCCTGAACCTGCCCTGGAGATACCAGGGCTGCCAGCCCATTGGCTGCTCTGGGCAATGCTTAACAACTTGTGCTGCCTCCATACTGATTGCTGGTTCCTTTCATCCTGCTAGGAGATCCTAAGGTGGGAGACTGCATCTCTTCTGGCTTCTTATACATAGAACCTGGCAGGGTGCAGAGCAGGTGCTCCAGTAGGGACAGGAGGGGAGGGGATCTCAGTGGACACCGCATGGCATTGGAGATCACAGTGGAGTTCATACAGGGGCCATCTTTCTATGGAGGCTCAAAGAAGACTTTAAAGAGCAAGTGGGATCAGAGCCTGGCCATGAAGGGAGGGTAGAAAACAGGGCTCATGGGAACAGCTCTTAGAACACACATAAAGGGACAACCTTTCAAATATGTGAATGCAGTGTATCTAAGACTCAAAGCCAGTGTTCTGACCATACTCAATTGTAGGGTAAGAAGAGCCACACGGGCTAGTTCAAGGGAAGGTGTTTGTGTGGGGGCAGCAGTGCAGGGTACAGGAAATGAAAGCTGCTCAGATCCCAGGTGAGCCAGAGTTAGGCCCCCAGAGGAGCAGGAAGCATCTCCTTCTGTCTCTTAGAGAATGAGGCCTGGCTTTTCAAGTTTGTCCAGTTGATAAAGCCATCCGGCACTTCATTCCAGCCTCTGTATTTGTTCATTTTCTTCTTTCCCTCCTGGGTCAGCATAGCTTCCTACTCTGAACTGGTCAGAACTCATAATTCTCTTGTCCTTCGCCAACCCGGTAGGCTCTGGAGCCCTTGGACTCTCAGGAGGATTTGAGCTACTGACCACTGGTTGGTTGGTGGGTTGCCTAACTGTGAACTTGAGGGCATTTCTGGTCCAGTGGGTAAGGGGGCAAGTGGGCAGACCCGTCCAGGTGATCATGTGCTTCAGATTGTTTAAACTGGGCTGTGGAAGGGGCAGACAAAAAATATGTCTAGCGCCAATGGATAGGAGAGCAAGATAAGGTGCAGTAAGGTCTTCTCAAGTGCCTGAAGCCTTTGGCGTGAGCCCTCTAGCCAGAAGGCTGGTGTAGATGGTTGGCATTGTCCACTGTGGTTCAGGAGCCTGGGAAATACCTGCTTTCTTAAGCTGCATGTTACCATGGAGACTTCCCAAGGATCTGGCCTTCTGGTTGGGGTGTGACTATCTGCTTTTTCCCCAGAACTCTGCCGCCTTCACCTGGTCTTCAAAGTTTTTCACTTCTCTTGCCCTGGGTTGGGTCAGAGCTGATTTGAGTGTGAAGAAGAGTGGCAGTTGTGTTGTCAATTAGACTCAGATTGTCACGCCTAAGGCAGGGCATCTGTTCCTTGAAGTCAAACTTTCCTAAAAGTAGAATGTCCCTTTAATACACAGCAAGGTTTATTGGGCAGCTACTCTCTTCCAGGCCTGGGGATGGTGGCAACAAAAGTAAAATACATTCCTGACCTTGTGGAACTTGTGTTCTGGAGAGAGGAGACAGCCAATAAGAAAGCAGTAAGATGATGTTAGACTCTAAGTGCTATGGATAGCACCCACAGAGGCGAGGGCTGGAGTATTTGAACAGATGTGGAGGTCACGGAGGCATCTACGTGTGCTGCGTGAGGATGTCCCTAGCACCCTGCTCCTGCCAGCCCCCTCCTCAGCTGCTCCTAAGGTCCAACATTGGCCGCTGTATTGCTTTCTATCTTTCAGGTCTCTTTTAGGCTGTGTGTAACTTGTCTGCTAATCCTGGGTCATCTTTGGGGAATTAAGCGTTGCCTCCCTGTAGGACATGGTGCTTCCCCAGCCAGTGGACAAAGGTGTCTGAAGGCCCAAGCATAGAAATATTTGGGGTCACATGGAGCATCTGGCTCATCTCGACCAAGGGGAACGTACTCTTCATTGCTTCAGCGTGGTTGTCAACTTCACAGTGTCCTTTGCAGTTAGAACTTCACATTTGCAGAAATGTGCCTTCCAGCACTCAGCTGCATCCGGGCATACTGTGGCTCAAGCTAAGTACTGAACTAATGCAAGTTCTGTTTATACTTTGGTTTTGCATTAAATACTATCTTTTGCTTTAGTTCTTTGATCCAACATAGATTAAGCTATGTTTTAATGGGTTAATAATCACCTTCTGGAAAGTTTCTTGTGTCAATAATTAAAAAAAAATCTGACAAAGCATGTCCCATCTTGGAGATTCAGAGGACCCTTTAGTATCTCCATATCTTGTTAGAGATGAAGGATACTCTTTTAACTCACTTCCCAATTTGATTGGCCCCTGGGCCACTTTCTGGGGCATGATCCCTGATGGTTGTGCTAGGAGTATGTATGAAAATCCCTCTTGGATCTGTACCTCCCAACATGGGAATGTCAGGCTCAGAGGAAGCCACATGCACCAGTGGAAGATTCAAGCACATTATCGCTCACTTACAGGCACTAATGACTCCAATAATGTAGTGAAGTTTAGCATAAATAGGCTCATCATTAAAGTTGATGGCAGAAGTATAAACAAGGCCCACACTATTAAATTTGCTGTTTGTTCGTTATGCATCTGGAATTATCTGGCTGTCTGTAGCTGTCTCTTACTGAGTGTTCATAAACCTAAGTAGGATGTGGCATTATTTCATTCTTCTGTCCAACCTAGAAGAATGAGGTGCTAAAAAATTATATATCCTGTCCCACAAAGTGATTACTAAAAGTTGGGAAGGATGGTTCTTGGAGTTGCTGAGGTAACATTTGCCATTCTGGTCACTAGGCCAGAGCACCAGGGTTTCACAGAAAAACTCAGCAATAGATACAGAGAAGTGGGTGGAGGGTCTGATGTTGTGATCCTGGCAAGACACTCAGACTTGCTGAATTATTGTGCCATTATCTGCTGGCAGAGGTGGTAATATGATTTTATCTACTGTACAGAGTGGCATGAGACACCATGCTAAGAGGGTTACAGATGCAGGCTGGATTGGAAGCTGAGTGGCTGGTCATGGCTACAACTGGGGAACTTTGGGCATGTACTTCATTTCTCTGTTCCTCTATAGAGTAAAATTGATATTAGGGGGATTGTGGGGATCAAGTGTGTAAATTCACATGGACTGCTTAAACTGATGCTTGGTGCACTTGGGCACACACATGTACATACTAGACATCCCTTAGCTTCTACATATAGGATGCTTGAAACTGTGGGAAGCTATGGAGAGTCATGCAAGATGGTAATTATTCCTGGCTTGTAAGAATCCAGATTAAAAGTAAAAATAAAATTTAAAAAATTTGCATGCACAACTTGGAGGTGAAAACACGCCGAGATATCGCTGGTGGAGATACAAAATACCACCTCGGCGATGTCGTCCACTGTTAGCATCAGAGGAGGGCCAACGTGTTCGAACAGAGTAGCTTTGCACAGAGCTGCTCTCTCTGTTCCAATGTCTGGATGAGGTGACTGTGAAGTTCAAGGGCAAGTAGAAAGGGAGACAGTGGAGAGAAGGGGACCAGCTAGTGGGACACAAAGGGGGAAAAGAGGGCCCTTTCTCAGCTGCTCTCATCCTGCATTGGTCTACCCAGATGACATAGATGCACCTATGCGGCACTCTACAGCCTGGAGCCCATGTCTGTGTCCTTCCCTTCCATTCCTTTATTGGGCACAGAAGGCCAGAAGTGTTACGAAGAGGGATTGGCCGTGACACTCTGGGTTGCAAATCTGCTTGTGGACACTGAGCCCCTAAATGACTCCCACTGTGTTAAGAACTTAGCATTTCCCTTGGATACTTATCCTAAAAGCTACCCAGTCGACTTCTCCTTCTTCCTCATGGGCACGTATATCTTCATCAGAGTGTTCTTAGGTGTCCTCTAACAATGTATTCCTTTCTAAAGTTAACATCATAAATCTCACACGTTATCACCAGGGGGAGGGCCTGGTTTGTGACTTGGGAATAATTAAAATAGTTAACATCTGTCCAGTTTATTTGCTAGAATACATGTTAAACTTCCAGGATTAAATGTGCAGACACCTTCTTGGGACACTTTGTGTATTGTGACTGTTTACTTTCCTATCCTATCAAATAGGCTGTGAGCTCCTCAGGGGCAGCCTTCTTCCACCTCTGTGCCATTCCCTCTTGACGCTGCAGCAGCCCAGAGCCTGTGGTCAGCAGGGACTGGTTGGATGAACAGATGAATAAGTGAGAAGCACACTTCTCATGGATCAGTCAGAACCAAGCTGAAGAGAACCAGTTTAGCTGCTATTTTTGCTTCAAGCTTGCAGCAAACTTGGAATGAGACTGCCAGGTTCCTTTTCGTTATTGGCTCTTCCCCAGTTGCCGTAATGCCAAGTGGCAGTTCGGAGATCCGAGTTTTGCCTCTGATTTGACTTAAGCCTTCCTGAGAATAGGAGCCCTGTCTGTGTTATTTATAGCTCTATTTCCAGCACAGTTGCCTGAGTGTGATATGTGTTCAATAAGTGCTTATTGATGAACAAGTGATCAAAATACTTGGCACAATCTATAAGCACGACTAAGCACTCTCTTTCTCTCTCCCCACCTACTGACCTCTACTGTAGACTATTTTTATTACTATAAAAGCTATTCCCATTCAAATTGCCTTACCCTATTACAATCGAAACGCTCTTCTTCCATCCACTCTTGCCCAGCCAGAGCTGCTCTTTTTTGGTCTTTTGGGTTGAACCTAAGTCACCTCCTGTGCCATTTTCTCCCAGACCCTCCTCCGTCTCTGTCTCAGCTCTGTGCAGCTCTTCGGAGCGCATGTCCCAGCTCACAGCAGTGCTGGTCTACCCCGTCCCCTGCTGCAATGCTAGTCCCGGAGGGAGGGCCTCTGTCTGCACACCAATATGTCTCCAGTGAGCAATTAAAGGGGCAAAAAGGAATAAGAAATTAGTTCTAATTTTTATCATCCTCCCCCCAAATAACCACTGTTAAAATCTTTGGTGTGTATTCTTCTATTTTTGAAAGAATACACACACACATACATACATACATACATACATACATATATATATTTAAGCAAACATAGCTTTATCTGATTCTGGAAGTTTTCTTACTTGCTTTTTCCTCATGTAATAATCATAAATGGTGCCTCTCCCTACATACTATGGCTAAGCACACTAGTTACAGTCATAGTGGGCTCCTTACTATTCCTAGAACATGTTTGCTCAGCCCCAGGGTCTCTGCACATCCTTCTCCAACTCTCTGCAATCTCTTTCTCTCTCTTTTTGTTTGCTTGTTTCTTCTTCCTCTCCTCCTCCTCCTCCTCCTCCTCCTCCTTCTTTTTTCAAATCCATATGACCAGAGCCCTCACATCCTTTGTCATTTTTTTTTTAAGAGGGAGAGGGACAGTGAGAGAGAGAATCAATTTTATTTAGTTTTCCATGTGACTTTTGTTGCTCCAACACTTTGTGGTGCTGGGGCAGAACCCCTGTCCTTGTGCATGCCAGGCAAGCACCATAACCGCTGTGCCACCGCTCCAGCCCCAACATCCTTTAGGTCTTATTCAATTATCACCTTCTCTGTGGGTTCTTCCTTGACCCACCTGAGAATTACAACCCTAGCCCTTTTCTTTCTCTTCTCCTGCTTCGTGTTTATGCACAGCACTTAGCCCCCTCTGATGTAAAATACATTTTCCTGATTTACCAAAGTTCCATTTCCATAACCTTAAAATGCAAGTGCCAGGAGTGCAGGGAATTTGCCTTATTTTTCACTTTTGCTGCAGCCCCGGTGCCTGGAGCTGTGGCTGGGACACCTTCCTGAGGTTGGTCTCCATACATGTTTGTGCAATTAATCATCCCTCACCACCGTCATGGCAGATGTTTGAACTCTGGGGACGGTAATGGCTTAATTGACGGAGTGTATGTTGCATTGTGTGCTAGTGCTCTTAGAACAGGATAATATTATGAAAGCTAAAGAATTCTTGAGTGCTTCAGGAAAGGCTCCTAAATTAGTTTTATGGGTGATCATTTTTTTTTTAGCTGGATGCATGTTTTTCTGAGCCATTATTTAGTAGCAGATTTTGTGCCCTGATTTGAAGCCTGGTCCCTTTTTCTGGTAGCCTAGAACCTATCATCCTCTGGTGGTATTTTTTTTTTTTTTTCCGCTGAGGGAAACTGTTTCTTTCTTTGCTTCAGATGGTCACATCTTTAGATCCTGAAGAGAGAGAAGCAGCCCGTTCTCTCAGGAGTCCAAATGCAGCAACAGATTTTGCCTCCAAGCAAGTAAGATATGCCATAAAGGCAAGCAGCTTTCCTTCACCAGCCCTCCTCTCATCTGACTTTCAATGCCCCAGTGGTCATTGTGAGACATAGCTGGTTCTGAGACAGTCGAGGCAGGCAAGGCGGGCGTGCAGCATTTCCCTAGGGCCTCCTGCTTTCGCTTGATGAAGTTCTTCCTTGGATTGCAAACTCTTTATCTCTCCTCTGCGCATAGCTCCTGGTTGTGAGTCTGAGCAGTACCTAATTTGGCGTAACTGGTTAGTACATGCCAGATCTGGGAATGAGGCTATAGCAACCTGGAATTTTTGAGCACAGGATCAATGCAGAATATGGTGACCAGAGTTCACACTCTCGCTTTGCCCTGGCGTCTGGATAGGTGCCTCCTGCAGTGAACTCCCTGAGATGTGGGCAGGCACTGGGTAGGCAGGACCCTGAATGTGTGGACTCTGTAGCCAGCTGGCCAAGCTCTTGTTCTCTGTGCCGCCATCTTGTGAGCACTAGATGGAGCTTTGCCAGTGTTCTGTTGAAATTCCTCTGGAGTGAGGGGCTTCTGCTCCTTTTCTCTTCTTTTCTTCCTAACTCACTGCTCTAGGGATCCTGACTCAGCATCTTCTGGTGCTTCCAATGACTGTTTGAAGCCTGCGTTTGGTGATCAGGTCTCCCCAGAGTTCTCCTAAGTCCTATTAGTCCTTTTGTTATCTGGAGAATTATTCAATATGGTTCAGAGGAGAAAAACCAGATTAAGTCCTGGTTGCCAAGAACACCCTCTTCAGCTTTGCAGGACAGGACTGTCTCTATCTTTGTCTCCTTTGGGGAAGATCCTGGTGGGTTAAAGGACATAGCTCTTCATATCTGAAAAGACTCTCAGTTTCTGAGAGTGATCATGTGCATCAGGAACTGGGGGTTTGAAAGAATCCTCTAAGTCACGCTTCTCTCAGGTGCGTGAGCACAAAGGAACAGGCTCACCTTTCTTTGTCTCTCTTTTCATTAGAATCCTATTCTTAGGCCTTTGGCATATAATTCAGCATCTCTTACAGCCAGCTCCTGGCATTCCTTTTAGGAATTTCTAGAACCATGAAGGGCATCTGATGAAGCCGAGGGCAGCGTATTATCATAGTCCTCTTCTGGTGATACGTATGTCTGAGAAGAGAGCTATTTTCAGAAAGTCTTCAACTAGCATTGTCCAATGATTGGCCACGAAATCACAGATCTTTGACATTGTTGTGAGCAAAAGAAATTCCTTGTTCCTGTCTAATGCAAGGTGATTACAGACCTGGTTATCAGATAGGTGACCAAAGATGGATTCCTTCCTGAATATAACTCCTTTATCTGTACCTGTCCCCACCTTTATCTCTGCATGTGTCCTTTGCATTTGAAGATGGATTTAGTTCCAGTCCTGGCCTGCACCACACCTTGTTTACCCTTGGTTTCAGTGCTGAGGGCGAATGTACTCTCTCACCCGCGCCCTTGTGGCCTAGTATCTCACAGCCAGATGGCAAGCAGACGTCGAGGGCAGTTTTTGGCGCCTGACCCAGCAACGCTGTCCACATGATCTCTGGAGCAGGAAGGCAGAAGCCAGGCCTGCCTCTGCTAGGTACCTTGAGTGCTTTAGCACTTCCTCATTCTTCCCAGAGAAGGAGCCTCCCTTTTTGGGTTTTGTTTGCTTATTTTTTGGAAAGGCATCCAGTTAGGTATTCAGATGAACTTGTTTCAGAGATGCTGCCTCTTAGGTTTAGTCACGTGGATCATTAAGTTTTGACAAACCCAAGCCAAGCTTCACAGTCCTCTTTTTTGTGTGTGTGGTGTACTTTGTTCTAGCATTTAAGGTCACAAATGAGCACTTCCCTTGTGCATCATCGAGGGTTCCATATCCTAAAGCTTGTGCTCAAATGCTTATTAACAGGTGCACAGGAAGTAAGTGAAGTGATTGTACCCTTATGGAGGGACATGCCCAGGAGGCTAACACACACTCTCAAAATCCTTGGAGCCCGGGGAATGCGAAAGAAGTCAAATGCTAATGATCACCTTGAAGCTTGGTGGTCTTGCATCAAATGGCGTTATCTGGATGATGTTGCATTAATCAATAGTGAAATACTATTTTTTTTCCTCCACTTGCACTTTGTAAAAAGAAAAAGAAAGCATTGCTTACAATCACTTACAATTTGTGTATTTCACACATAGGGCCATTAATGACAGTTGATTTTTAAAAAACAACCATAGAGTACAAACTCACTAGCAAATGTGTCACAAGTGTCTGATGGTAGAGAAAAACAACTTAGTAACTTGGTTCAGTTGAAATGGTTTAGCTCACTTTGCCTCAGATTCAGAGGAAGAAAAACTGCAGCAGAGAACTCCATGGAGTTTCCAAGGAGACACTGCTAATGGGAAGACGCTTCCTTCAGTAGATCACAATATACAGCCCCCCAACACGAGAAGTTGAGAGAGGTGCTGGATTGAGGCCACAGAGTGTCTTGTAGGTTAAAGGTGATAGTCTCAAGATCAATACTCTTGCTTAATAGACAGTCCCTGCTGTGTTTTCAGACAGGGTGGGATGTATTCATATGCACACACTAGGATCTTTGCATTCACATGGATTTCTCCTGACATTTCTAGTTGAGCTGAGTCTACAGGCCAAAGGGAGAGAGACCACCATGTTAATGGTCAAAGCCCTTTGTTATGGTGAAATGAGAGAGGAATCTTTCTCACTTCTTAATAAGAATAAGCAGGAACTGATCCTGTCAGGCCCTGGTAAGACTTCAATGATTTGCAAAAGCAAATGATTCTCATGTGACCAAGCTGCTTATTCCTGGGCACATACTCTGGGATTTTACCAGGAACAACCAGAGGCCCCAAAACAAACAGCCCCACAGGACTTGTGAAGAGGAAGCGTACCTTCCATTGTTGACCTTAACTTATATGTTGAGTAAACAAGTGTCTGTTCCGTATACCCTGGTGTCTCTATGGTGGTTTATCGTTTCACTGCAACTGGACTGTGTCCAATTGTCTGTTTGGTTCTTGTTCTTAAAACTGCCAAGAATTGGAGCTTGAGAGAAACCTGACTTAACCAGACACACTGAATCGGAACAGGCTGTGGGTGGATAGCACCTTTCTCAGGTTGTGGGTGGGTTACCTGATCTCCCAGGGGATGAAGAGGGACACATATGACATGGTGGCCAGTCTGATCGCAGAGTGACTGCAGACCTGGCAGTGTGTTTGTTGTTCTAACTTTTAGATGTCTTATAGCTGGTTTAATCTGGTGAGCACACAGGCTAGGGGTGTGGACAGTTATATATGAGGACTTTGGGTTCCACACGGACCCTGGCCTCCTGGAGCCCTGTTTTTCCTTTGGCAAGGATGTTTGTATGATAATTTATAAATATGTGGTAAGAAAAGTTCCTATAAGATGGCTTTATTGGTGGTGGTCATTAGGAATGGAATCATTTTTCTTATGGAAGTATCAAGTAGTTTTTGCCTGTGTATTGGTTAAAGCAATAGGTCAACATTGCTTGATTGGATGGCATTTTGGGGAAGAATTTTGAGAAAGCTGTCTATTTGTATGCTGTGGTCTCCCCTGACCTCTTGTTTGTGGCACAGACATGTGGAAGTTACACATGGATCTGAATCTGCTCATGGCCAGAAGCTGCGAATGGGATCTAGGCCATTCATTTCATGTGATTCTTTCTCCTTGCAATGCTACTATTTGTTGCAGAAGACCAGGTGACTTCCTCCTTCATCTCTTACTGTGTCACTGTTCAGCATCTTATCTTTTTAAGAGAGAGAGAAAGAGAGAATCAATTTTATTCAGTTTTTCACGTGGCTTTCATTGCTCTAACACTTTGTTGTGTATGTGGTGCTGGGGTTTGAACTCACATACTCACGCATGCCAGGCAAGCATCGTAACTGCTGTGCCACCACTCCAGCCCCCTCAGCAACTCATCTGGATGGAGCTGCTTCTACTTGTGGATCAGGAAAATGGGGCTGGGGAGAGTAGAACGGGAGCTCATGTTCCCTGAGGGTCTGAGTTATGCTCAGCAGCTGTGTGTCCAATTGCATGGGGATTCCTAGGTTGGCTTAGTCCACTCAGCTGCTCTTTCAGTACCACAGACTGGGTAGCTTAACAGAAATTTATTTACCCACAATTCCAGAGGCTAATGGTCAAGAGAGTTTGGAAGGTTGATTTCATTCTGACTCCTCTCCTCTTGTCTGTAGACATCTGCACCCTGATTTCATCTTTTAATCATATTACATCCAGACCCACCCAGAGCACCCCATATGACCTTAATTACTTTTAAGGACTTTATCTCCAAATACCAAATATGGCCACTTTCTGACATACTGAGGGTTAGGACTTCAACACAAGTATCTTAGGGGCCCTGGATTCATCCCATGACACCCCACCCACAGAGGTGAACCAATATTATAATTTCCAGGTAAGAAAATAAGCTGAAAAAGTCTACTCAGTGTTATGCAGAGAGAGGCAGAGCCCAGACGCAAGAACTTGTGGAACGATGACATCAAGCACAGGGTTTCCCTGGAGCTGTCCTGTGGCTCTTTACCTGATTCTTATCACACATGTGCACGGCTTTAGTAATGCAGCGTAACCTTTAGGCTTCCTGTGCTCCGCAAGAAATCCAACTAGCCAATATGGCTGCCAGAGCTCAAGAGACCATTCTTTGTGGAAATGGCAAATGGACTTGTTATTACCTTTGAATGACCTCTTTGTAGCCCAAGATCAAGAAAAAGTGCCCATTGACCCAGTTGGCCATATCCTTTACAATCTTCAAACAGTTCAATGAAGGGCCCGTGCAGCATCTCCATATGTTGGCCGGGTGCAAGGTGCCAATATGTCGACACTGCATTCTCGTTAAAATGATCAGGGCATCAGCCTGAAAGATTCCAGTGTGCGCCTCACCTGAGACCTCCCCAAGGGAAATGTGCCTGCCAAGCAAACCAGAAATAGTGTCAGGGAGGAAGTGCACCCCTCTGCTGGCTCCCCTCCTGGATGGAGTCATTAATGAGTACTTTTTACCCTTGACAGGGCCAGGTAAGTTGGAGAAGTGCACCTCCTGCGGTGTTTAAACACATTCCAGTTACTCCCATGATAGTGATGCATGAAGAATCAACATATTGACCCCCCCAGAGTATATATTAAATTCTGAAGGATTAATCAAAACTGCAGCATGTTGTGTGCAATTAAACCCTTGAAAGGCAAAATAAATTTGCCGGAGCAGTAGCAGCTCTTGTACCACTTCTCGCCGGAATGAGGCATTTTTCAGTTCTATTACTAACAGACGAGCTTTTGCTCAGGAGCATTTTTCAGGAGGTGGGATGAGCTAGAAGGAGCCATCTGCAAACCCTTTCATGGATGGGCGGAGAGCAGGGAGTCAAACTCTATTCCAGTGTTATCCTTTGGAACCAGGTAAACACCGAGCAAAGTTCTTCCATCAGAAGGAGCAGTGGTTTGTGTCCTTTTTTATGAGATGAGGAAACGTCAAAAAGTACATGCTGCAGGAAGTGAGGAGGGAGTGGAACCTTAGCTGTGTGCCAGGCCCTCTGTGGTGGGAACTCCCTGGAAGGTGGGCTGTAGGGAAGATTGGCTTACTTCCCTCGCCATGCACCTGCAGGGATGGGTTTTGGTGTCCACTACTAATTCAGGTGAGCAGAAAAGAATTTTCTCCTCCACATAAGCATGTCTGAGCTCACCCAGGATAGGAGCTCACAGAGTTAACCTCTCCTCCATTGAAATGTTTCAGTGGTGCCAAACGCACATGGTGCAGCCATTTTTGTTTATTGTGTTTTTTAAAGAATCAATTAGAGTCTGTTGTAAAGAGCTGGGAAGCTTCAGTTCTCCAAGGGCTGACAGAGGACAAGTTTGGCGTCAGATCGCTCTGGAATAGCACATGGTGGCCAGCAGGCCATAGAAACAGTACTTTTGAGCTGGCCCCAAGCATGAAAGGAGAAATCAGCACGTTGGAGTTCTTCAGGAAGGGAGTTAAGAAGTTAAAAAAAAGTCTTAACGAAGGCATGGACAAGACCAGAATTACATTTTTCTTTGTCCACCTTAGGCAATAAATTTTCTGTCCTAGCCAGAGTGGTAAGGCTCAAGAGAGACTCATAAGGATGGAGAATGTAGCACAGTGCTAGTAGCACAAATTCATCTGTGTGTCTCCTGTTCACCAGGAAAAAAATATTAGTGAATCAAAATGCATAAGTGGTTTGTATAAAAATATCCAAAATTGTATTCACTGCAAGATAAAATATTTTGTAGAATAATGGGAAATCTTTGAATAATAATTTTAGAAGCCTTCACTGTGTTTAGCATGTAGCAATTAGAAAAATAAGGATAATGTGCTTAATTTATACAAAGTGAATTTGGTTTTTTTTCTCAAAGTTCAGAAATAAATTTTATTGAGAGATGCATTGAAAACTCTCATGACATCTGGAATATGGAGGTCTAATTGCTGATTCAATGGCATTGCGAACACACAAACGTATTTCCTTGGTGAAATGTCAAAAAGGCAGCAATCAAAATGAAGCGTTTAAGCATTAAAATGAAGAAATGATGACTGGGTTGATTTGTAAACATTTATCTCTAGGCTTACTTTATGAAAAGGAAGGAGCAAGTTTAGGAGCATGATGGCAAATTTGCACATTCTGAGTCCTTGTACCGAAGGCGCGGGTGTCTCAAACGTCACGGTGTGTTCAATCAAAAGTTGTATTTCCCTTACTTTTGATCATACCACTCGGCTTTTCGTTTGGGGTTTATTGCATTTTAATGAACAGCAAGAGCTAGCAAAGGGGTAGGGAAGGAATGAGCTAGGAAGGAACGTTTCTCTGTCTTTGAAATAAACACTTGAAACACATTGGTGAGTCATTCACTATCCCTCTGATGTTGGCTGGTGACAATACTTACTTCCACTTGTGTTATTGAAGAAGCGACTGGGTTAGGGACTGATAGTCTTTGGTGTCCTCAAACTGGCCTGACTCTGCAAGCTTGACAATTTCCGGATAATTGTCCCGAGGACCAGTGTTGGTGCCCTCTAATTGTATTTTGAAGAGGCAGATTATGACCTAGGGTGAATCTCAGGCTTGCTTCTCCTGCTAAAACTAATAATTTTTTTTTTTTTTTTTTGGGTACAGGGGATGGATTAAACCCAGGAACACTTAACCACTGAGCCACATTCCCATCGCTTTTTATTTTTTCTTGTGAGACAGTGTCTTGTTAAGTTGCTCAGGGCCTCAATAAATTGTGGCTGGCCGTGAATTTGCGATCCTCCTGCCTTAGCCTCCTGAGCTGGTGGGAGCTAGCAACTCTCAGTCATGACATTAACCATGAAACCAAAATGCGTTAAGCCACCTGCAGAGAAAGCGGCAAACTTGCTAAAATAATGTTCCCTTGTGCTGGGCATGGTGGCACACACCTGTAATCCCAGTGGCTCTGGAGGTTGAGGCAGGAGGATCACAAGTTCAAAGCCAGCCTCAGCAATTTAGCAAGGCCCTGAGCAACTTAGTGAGAACCTGTCTCAAAATAAAAATTCAGAAAAGGTCTGAGGACGGATATGTGGCTCAGTGGTTAAGTGCCCCTGGGTTAAATTCCTGGTACCAAAATAATAATAATAATAATAATAATAATAATAATAATAATAATAATAATAATAATATTCCATTGTGCTTGCCTATATAAAACTCAACCTTCTAGAAAAGTAGACCAGATAAACTTTTCCAATGAAAGAAAGGAGGAAAATTGTTAAATCAACAAAAGCCTTCCTCTATGGAGGTACATATGATTATTTTGGCTACCAAATGAATAATCTCCCCAAATGAAAATGTTTTCTGGGCCCCAAATTATGTCTATCAGCTACAGTGAAACCCCTCTTCAACGAAGACCCAATGAGCAAAGGAGAAAAGTCGCTTTTCCCTCAAGCAATGCATTTGTAAGGTCTCCACTGTATTGTGCTTGCAAATAACATTTATTTCTGTAGTGTAAATATGCAAGAGTTCATTTTAATAAAAAGTAAGTCCTAAAATAAGATAAAACCCATGACTAGACTTGCATTTGAAGATTTAGAGTGTATTCATCTGCTGGTTTTCGGTATAAATATTCATTGGTTTTGGGCTCTCAGGTGTTGGAACTTTTAATCTGCATTCAGATGGAGGTACTTTAATCAGACAGTTCATAAAAGTCTGCGACTTTCCCCCCACCAAAAGAAAAAAAAACACAACAGAGTAACAGAGAGAATAGAGGTTACTAGGACTTCACAATAACCCACCAAGCTGAACTGCCTTGCTAGAGGGGGAAGAAAATAAACACCAAATGCCATTTTGTACCATAATATCAATATTCTATTAAAAATAAATCTCTTGCTGTTAGACCGAAAAGTCTAAAAAACCTGTCACTTGACTGCAGTCTTCAGAGATGACTGATAATGGATAAAAAATCCCATAGCATCTGTTTACCATGTACGCACACAAACTGTTAGGAATGTTTTTAAATGTCAGCAGTAATGTATGCGCGTGCATTAGCTATCACAGAGCAGCATTGCCACCAAGACTACATCGGGGACTCTTCTAAATTAGGTAGGTCAAGTGAGGAAGGTACCGGAGGAACCCTTTGAAAGGATGTTGTTTGTCTGGGAAAAAAAAATCCGAACTGCAAATGTAAATACATGAATACCTGGGAAACCCCTTCCACCAGATTTTTTAATCGAGTTTTAAATCACAGGAAGGTCTATCCTCAGGTCCCCAATGCCAAGGTCAGTTTTGGGCAAATAGAAGGTGGAGGGAAAACATTTTGCATGAGATGTATTTTGCATTAGCAGGCTCTCGGATTTCTCTTGGTAACCTAAGCACATATCTAGAGGAGAAAGTCACTGAGGTACAATCGCTGACTAAACAATGCGGCGGTGACAGCATTAGCAGCTGTGTGGGACTGGAGACTTCTGTACTATTCAGCTATGGAGAAGGGAAACCCGGCAAAGTTGCTAGGACACCAGGGGTTTGCAAACCGTACAAGAGTGATTGCCTTTTTGCATAAAATAGAAAGATGTTTGACAATCAATTTTGATAATGAAGGTTTGTCCTGGTAGGCAAAACCCCACAAAGGTAGCACAGTAAGTTAATGAGTGGAGTGCGTGTCGTGGGGAAGAATCCAGTGAAGTGAGTTCCGCCCCTCGCAAGAGCCTGATGTCAGATACCTGTTTAATATTTCACATCTCTGCCTCAGTTTCTTCCTTCTTTGAGTGGGGGTGTGATGGCATCAGCCTCGAGGCATTGTTGGAAGGATTCAGTAGGATAATTCATGCAAATGTCTTTCTTAGCACTCAGTAAATGTTAAAGCAAATTCCTGGGAGAGCCAGGATGAACCCAGGCCTAGGTTTGCATGGAGGTGGTTCATTACTTTGGAATGTGTGTGGGAATGTTGCCCTGTGGCCTGGAGAGCTGGACCTTGAGGGCCGAATGGAGGGATTCCTGATCCACACATCAGAGCTGCTGGACTTTGCTTCCTTCCTGAGAGGTGTGTTTGTGTACCAAATGGTTCCTTCAAAGTGCTTAAGAGGATGGCTTCCTTTCTGATCATGTCAACAACATTGATTGACTTATCAAGTTCCTTTGAAAAAAACAGAATCAAGGTCACCTTTAGAAGCCCTCACATTCTGGATTTTACTTTAAATTGTGGTGTTTTAACAAAATGAGGCTTTATTTGGTTTGGCTAGTTATATAAGTTGCAGAAGGGAAAACAGAATCAAAGTAAGTGACTTCCTCCCATCATCCAATCTAATTAGTTGGAGACGTAAGAAGGATGCTTGTCCTTTCTTTCTTTCTTTTTTTTTTTTTTTGATACAACTTAACATTTCCCTCTTGTAGCATGCATCATATTGCAGTAATAGTTACTCATGTGCACCACACACCTATCTGCTGCCTGGCATCCTTTTTCTATGAGGACCCTGTTTTACTGGCACAATGTATATTCTCAGAACGATAGGGTACCTTCTGTTGACTGAGCATAGCTGTAATGGTAGGTTGGTGATGAAATCTGTGAAGTCAGTTTCTAAAGCTGTTAGCTCAACCAACGCAATGTGGTTTTGGTATTAGACACAGCCTTGGTGTTCAGATTAAAACTGTTTTAAATTCTTTCTCAGACCAAAAAATTTCCCCTCTGCTCAGCAAACATTTGTCAAAGAAGTGCTGTGTGCCTAGGATTGTGCTAGGTACTGAAGACAGACATGGTCTCTGGAGCCAGCTAGGAGTTCAGCAGAGGGGTGGACATACCAATAAAGAAGACCTGTAAAGTGGAACAGGTTATGTGACAGAGTGACTACAAAGGCCAGTTCTATCCAGATGAGACAGGAAATATTTCCTGCAGGAAGTACGTAGGAAAATATCAGCATGTTTTCTGGGTGTGGATTAGTGGTGGAAGAGTACGTTAGTCAGGGGACAAAGTGCAGACCCCATGGCTCAGCTCACTGGGACTAGGTGTGGGCAAGAGCAGGTCCTTGAGAGATGAACCTTGAGCAGATGGCTGGGACTGTACCCGGTAAGAAGGAGGTTGGTCTACATCCTGTAGGTGGTGAGTGGCTGCTGATGGGTCTTGGGTCACTTCTGTATGGGCTGGTTTTCATTAAAGAAACATCAGATGTTAGAGCTGGTGGTGGAATTAGGATAAGTTCCCCTATTTTGCGGATGAGCAAGTTCAGGTCTGGAGACGTGAAGTGACTTGGAGGTGATGACACAAGATAGGAAGCAGGATGGAATGACTTGTAGGAAGGGAGACAGCAATTCAGCCTGCAGTGTGGGTGGGTGGACAGGCATTGTGGGGCTCAGATGAGGCAGGGCTTATGAAGGTCTTTGACAGTGTGATATGCTGGACAAATGTGCCTGTGATTGGTAAAGAGCCTGATCTTTGGTTTAGGGTTGACTGGGGAAGAAGTTCGGCTCCTCCACTTTCTAAGGGGACAATGCTGGGCAAGCGGCTTAAACTCTCAGCCCTGCAGATTTCTGGGTATAACTAGGGGTGAAAATAGAACTCACTGCGTTGATTGTTGTCAAATGACAATGCAGGTAAAACACAGTCCCTTGAACACAGCAAGCTCTTAGTGCATGCTATCCATTATTAATTTATTATTATTATTTTTATTAGTCTTGTAGTCCTTCTAATATACAATGAGTCTAACCAAGACAGCTCCAAAGCTCAGGAGACTCATAGCTGTTCAGTGTATATTATAGATGAGCATACATTGATGAGCCATTTGCTGGACAATGGCACGTGGATTTTGGTGGTTTAGTCCTAAACCTGGTGGACTCTGGGCTTCATCTCAGCTCAACCAAGCTATTCATGGAGGCCTGTGGCTCTAACTATGGGGTTTTCTAAGGTTACCTTCATAGCTGAGTGCTCCTTAGTCTCAGTGGTTGTATGAAGAATTGAAATCTGAATAAATATTTCACCTGCCCCCACCCTTTCCTCCCATTACTGTTGCTGTTTTCCAGATGGGGGTCCTGTCATTTATGTTTATGTTTCAGATGACGAGAACACCCAAAAAGTTCATTGTAAGCTTAATAGAAATTATAGGTGTCCATAAAATATGGAGTCAGCCTTGAAACTGTCGCTCTGTGTACACAGCAAATCTCTGCTGTACCCGTGCCATGGCTCCTTATTATAGCACTAGCAGGGCTTCACGCTCAGGGAGAAGGACATTGGTCATGTGCTGGGGTCATTCTTTTGATGATCCTTTGCTGGTTTTAAAGGGGGCCTGACTTCATTTTATTCAAAACTTCAGATCTTCTTAAATGATGAGTGGAAAGAAGGGTTCTATTTAGGACACGGCAAATGGCAAGGCTTTTACCTTGCTTGAGTGGTCCTGCTTTGAAGATAGGATGGGGGAGAGAATGGTTTTGATTTAATTGCTATAAATGTGATATAATAATGTGAAGGAAATTTTTGAAAGTGAAGGTAAAAGCTGTCCACAATTCCCTGCTTACATAATACTGATTTTGGTTTGATTTCTGCCTTCCTGTCATTGCGCGCGCGCGCGCGCACACACACACACACACACACACACACACATATGAGAAGATAGACATTGCTTCTGATCCTGGGTGCTGAGACTCACTTTAGTTCTTTTGGTTTCATGCAACTTTTCAGGATTGGGTCCATGATTCACTCTTTCAACTAACTAATAAAAATAATAAAGGAAATGCCACTTATTTAGCACTTAGTATTCATGAGGTTCTGTTCTGTGGACTGTGTAGATGTCCATCAATCCATCTGGTTTTCATAGTACCCATAGGATACATACTCTAGCGTTTCCATCACTTTACAAAGAAGTAAAATCTAAGCCCCAGTGAAGCAGTCATTGGCCCAGAGCTGGCGAGTGGTTGGCCAGTGTGTGGACTCCTTTTGATCATCGCCCTGCCCTCCTGCAGACAAGTATTGAGGATGTCAAGACGAAAGGATACACTTCCAAAATAAGGTGTGGAGACAAAATGACTGGCGTGAGTAGAAGTTCAACATTGGAATTTGAAGCATTTGGAATTTAAGTTTCGGTGAAACCATTAGTTACAGAAGTACCGTAAGCACGAAACACTTGGAAGCCAGTCTTGGATTCTCTTCCCTGGGACCCAATCAGGCTTCGAGGTTCCTAGCTATCCTTGATGGCTGGTTTACGCATTTACCTTGTTATCTCTGCATCGTTCTTAACGGGACCCTTGCTGATGTCCTGATGTGTTAGCCACACTTATGTAACTCATCTACATGGGGCCAGCCAGCTCCTGTGTTTCCTGATGTGTCTGGAACACTGTACAGTGAAGAAGGAAGTGACCCTCCTGCAGGTTCAACTTAGTATCTTCGATGATAGGGATTTTCTTTTTGAAGAAATGGAAAGTTGTGAAGGAACTTAGTAGGTTAACTTCTTATGAAGTTAAATTTCTCTCCAAATTTTATAATATATATATATGTCTATATTTATTTATATATATATACACATATAACATGAAAACTTACATATATGTATGTATATAGACAAATGTGTGTCTATATGTGTATATATAAACTAACATGATATGTTACTATGCATATATAAATTAATCATATAAATCAATCATGTGATTCCTGAGCTTTGCACTGGAATTCTGATAACCAAAGGGTGAGTCACACCATTCCCATCCTTACTCCTACCAGATTTGTTTCTAAACAAATATTTGGATGTTGTATAAACTCTCCAGATTTTTAAGAAAACTTTGGTGGTTTGGTTTATGATATAAAAAGCCTACTAATCCTTCTGCCTGCCCTTCCTGTTTTTATTGGTTGACTTTTTTAAGTGCAGGACAATTCAAAACTTCTCAAATACTCTGGTCTTGGCAGCTAATGTGGGATGGTGCCATGGTTAGGAAGTTTCTCAAGGCCAAACATTTTTCAAAGGGAGAGAAAATAAAAATAAAAACCAAGCAGATTGATAAAAAGGGCACAGTGTTTTTGATGAGGCTGGCAGAATCTCCCGGCATGGTTTATCCTCTCTTTTAATTATCCAGTTCATTTAGTCGGCTCTGGCCCGGGACTGGAGGAGGTCACCTGCAGTGTGAGAGGGAGGTGGGGCCACTAGTGACCCACAGCTTGGTTCTGGGATAGAGAATGGCCACACAGGCTGATTTGTCCTTTATCAAATAGAAGCTGGGTACAAGGGCTGTGTGATGGAGTGGGAGCAGGGATCTGAGAAGTCGTTCTGATGCCCCGAGCTTCCTTGACCTCATCATCATAAAAGGAGTCATGTCTGAGAAATTGGCCACTTTGGTAGGTTTGGCTAGGTTTCATTCACAAGAGCAGAGAGAGCTGTGGCTCCAGAATGGAAGTCACGGGCACTGGCTGCTAGAGTGCTGGCCATGGGAGGTCATCATTAACGTCAGCGATGTCGTCAGACCCCTGATTCACCGCACCTTTCTCCACCTCTGCTGACCACTTGATGTACATGGGGCAACCTTTTGGGGCTTCCTGCCATCGTTAGACAGCGCCTGAGACGTCATCTTCAGGCAAGGAGAAAAGGCCAGAAGCCTCACCTTGTTCCTTCCTCACTATCTCTGACACTCTCTTGTCCTAAGATGACTCAGGGAAGCACCCGCCTCATCCTGCTATGAGGCTTCCACTCAGTTCTTTGGAGGTCACAATCAATCTGCTCACTGTCACGGAGGGCTTTTCAAACTAAAGAACTAGACAGATGATTTTCATCCCTTTGTGTGACTTCTGACTGCAAGGAACATTGCTGATTGGTTAACTTAGCATAGTTTTGTCCATGTAAAAGATGAGAGAGAGAGAGAGAGAAAGAGAGAGAGGGAGTGAGTGAGTGTGTGTGTGTGTGTGGTGTGTGTGTGTGTTGAGAAGCCAGGACCATCCAATGACTTAAATTATTATTTTGATACTTACCAATGTAGAAGTTTGTCATTGTCAAACAAAGCACTCTTGTCGTCTACATGGATTGTAGAGACAAGGAGGTCTGGATTTTACTCTGGTTGTGGAACTAACACAAATGCACAGTCACTGTCCTGGGCACATCACTTATCTCTCTGATCCCCAGATTATATTGATCCTGTTGTTACTTTGCTTGTGGTGTTACAGAGGCAAGGAAAGGTATTCACTGATTTACCCCAGATGTCCCATGAGACCTCTGCGTGGAGTTGGGTGACCAAATAAACATAGCCCTTTGCAACATCACCTTAAGGAACCAAGGAGTTGATTGTTCCCCTGTAGAGATAAACCACATTTCATAAGTTCAGGGCATTAGGTCTGTTTCTCAGCTCTCCTTATATGAACCCTTAATAATCTAACTTTTTAGCTACTTTGCAGATTTGATGCCATTATTTGTAAATTTCTGGTCTCCCCTGTACAGATAATCATGAATATAGAGGACAGGATGTAGAGAAGGAGGAAGGAAGTAGGCAGGGGTAGAATTTTCCACTGAAGCCTGGTAGTATCATAAACGTAGGGGGTTGGTTACTTGGACAACTACTTCTGTCCAAAGAAGGGTCCCCGGCGGCAGATGTTCTGTACCAGTGGCAGATGCTTTGAAGTGTGTGTGCGGCTCCTCTGGAAGACTCAGAGGTGAGGGGTCCACAGTTCCAGATGACATGATCAGGAGGGTGGTGAGTGTTTGCTTGGAGACCACCCTGGAGATGCGGATGAGGAGGAAGTGTCTCTGTGTTCGCTATCTGTGACAAAATTGAATTTATAGGCATTTTGTTGGAGCTCTTGTGGAGGGAGGACCTGGCAAGCTCCTCTAGAGCCCAGAATGATAATGATAAGTGGTAGTTAATTATGTGATCCCCATCATTATTAATTTAAGATGTGTGAAATAGCATTGTTGGACACCATATAACAGAGGACCATTATTCTACATGCAGTTTGGACTGATCATAAAACACATTTGGAAATCTTTTCACTGTCCTACTCTCAGCCTCTGGCTCTCTAATTCAGCATTTTCTGTGATGCCTTAAGTTCCTAACCATGATTTCAGGAGTTTTCTAGACTAATTCTCATCCCATGTCTTCTTCCATTCAAGGAAGGAGCGTGAAGTATTTACTACAAGAAATTTTGAGACCCAGGGAGGTTTTCTGAAATTCTTGTGCTCTCTGTGTTTACCATAAATCTGAGACAGTGATATGATCAGCAAGCTTATTTATGTCTGAATACAAAACACGAATAAAATTTAAACAGAGCAGTCTCCCTTCCCAGTCTCTCCCGTCATAGTTTGAATGTGACTCTGACAGCCACGGTGGACAGTGTGTCCCACGATCAGATATTGATTAGTAATTTGGGTTGCAGTAAATTGTTCTCTGTGCTAACATTTGCATCCTTTCCTTTAAAAATGTGCTTCTAACTTTCGGCTCTCTCTCCAATGTCATTTGAAGACTGTATCTGGCCAGCAACAAGCCCCCCTCCCCCACTGCCCCCTGCTGTCTAGAGAACAAGTCACTTCCTGTGCAGACATGAAGCTCAGGACTTCCACGAGGCTCTGAAGTGACACCCAGATTGCAGGTCATGCCATACACTGTCAACTTAAAGTGTCTGTTGGCATCAATAGGATGACTCTTCAGGAAGTGATAACTTTAAAAATGTATGATGAGTACCACTGAATTAAGACAGATGGGCTGATTTGTGTTATTCCTAAAATAACCGGCAAGTAGGTGTTTATCTCATTTTGCAACGGGACAAAATTGCTTTTTGGAGTGATTCATTTGTGATCCCAGCTAAGCTGTACTATTAATTTACTTTACTTCTGACTGGTGTGTTTGCCTCAGTATTTATTGTGTTTCCCATCAGTATTGTCACACTGTGGTGCTGCTCTGACACCTCGCCATTTGCATTTAGATTATGGGGTTATGGGTTAGTGTTCTGAGATAGTGTATCCAGCTCGAGTTTGGTTTTTGAAGGTGGTTTTCATAGCCGTTTCTGACATCTTTCCCTGGATTCTGTATGTAGAATCTCGATGGTTATTATAACCCTCCAACAGGTTCTCCTGCCTCTAATCTTTCCCCGTGCTCTCACCCACTCTCAGTACTGTTGCTCCAGTGAATTTTTAACATGCAAATTCGATTCTGTTGCAGCATTTTTTTTTTTCATAAAGCAAACTTAGATTCCTACAGGGATCAGGCTTAACAAAGGCACAGAGCTGCTAAGTGTGACAGTGCCCATCAAGATGAGAAGACCCTTCAACAGAGCAATGGTGCTCTGGCTCCTGGGGTCCAGTTTCTCAAGGGAATTCAGAGATCCATGTCTAAGTTCAGTGACTTGAAAGTCTTTTACAGGCCCAACAAATTGCTTCTGTGCTGAGCCTGGACTTTGATTCTCTCACAGTCCCTTGCTGTTTCACCCTTGGTGCACAGGACAGTGACCCAAACTTTTTAGCATGGAACGTGCCCCTCTTAATAACAGGGCCTTCATTTCTGGGCATATCTTCTACCTTGGGTTCCATCCATGCCCCCTCCCTGTGCCATCCACTCTGAACCAACTGGTGTGCAACCTTATACAACACAAGGAGCAGGTTACAAAGAAACCACTGTGGAGAACGAGGAGGAGGGAGCATTTGCTTTGAGGTGCATGAGAGGACTGGGGAGAAAATGTGCAGCCAGGCACTTGCTGCAAGAGCTCAGGGCTAGCCTGGTGCCATCTGCAGTTTGGTACCACCTGGTGGCGGAGATCTGCTCTGGCTCACTTGTTGAGAAGAAACATTGTGGTTGGCTGGGACTTTCGGGATAGCTATGTGATTCCAGGAATCTCTAGCTACTTGTCATCTGTTTCATTGGCTCAATCTGGAACAATTAAGTTGGGAGAATATTTGGTATGTGGGACTCACAGTCAGTGTTCCCTGCACGTGTACACCATATGCGCGGGCACACACAAAACACACACACACACACACACACACACACACACAGACTTACAAACACACAACAAAGAACTTCAGCCCTCCCCATTTGAAAACTGGGACTGGACAGAGGACAAAAGTCATTTCTTAATTATTCCTAATTTCACATTAGTGCATGGTATGTCATCCGGAGGTCTTCTTGAACTTGCAGTTGCTCAAATGCCAGTTAAGTCACATTTAGCAGCTGGGCCTTCAAAGAGCTATTCTTTCTCGTGGCCTCACTCTAGTTAACTCCTCTTAATCTTTTAGGATTCAGCTCCTATTTATCCACCTTCTCGAAACCCTCTTTAAACCCCAAGTAGGAATAGGATACCTGCTCTTCAGAATTCTTGGTATATCTGAACAATTTAGTGCACCTCTGTAATTGGTTCATTCTGCTTTTATGTCCCAGGCTAGTTATGAGTGACTCAGGGACAGGGATCATATTCTCAATACCCTTTTCTTTCCCCAATATCTTGTGGTTGTTTTTTACACATTTGTTCAATGATTGGAAGAATTAAAATGCAGTATAGCCCAATAGCTACAGAAAGGTTTTCCAAGTAAGAGTGAAGTAAAAATCTCATATAGACAGATATGCATAAATCTGGATATCTATGTCTATTTCTATCTCTGTCTCCGACTCGTTCTCATCTCCTCTCTCTGTGTTTGCGCATGTGCACATAGGGGTTAAGAAGTTAGAGTACCTTAGAATGCCTTCCTGTCTGCCCCATCCACCAGCAACATTATTCCACAGTTTTGTTTTTCTCTCAACTTCCTGGCCCAGAGCAAAGTGCTCCTTGAGGGGGCCCTTTTTTGCTGTTTCCTGGCTTGGCCTGGAGTCAACCGCAGCAGAAAGGAACCTCACAAATTGGTCTGCTCTCACCAGATCGCCAGCCAAGTGTGAGGTTTGATGTGCTCCTGGAAGCTCCGGGCACACTGTGGCACAGAGCCCTGACCTTTCGCTGTCTTCTTGCCTGACTCATCCGCACCTTCCCCATCATCCCCATTACCCAGTGCCAGTCTGAACCTTTCTTCTGTGCACTCCTTTTTCCCTTGACTTTTCCACCCTCTTTGAGTCAGCATCGGTGACATGCTCTTCCCAGGCACTTGGAGTCTTGAGCCTTGCTAAAACGAGGTTCTCAGGAACAAAGGGAACTCGAGTTCAGGGTTAAGATGCTAAAATCAGATTGTTCTCCTCTGGCAGTAAATTGGTATGCCGCTCTCACTACCGCCGCAGATAAAATTAACCATGCGTTGAAATCATTGCAATAGGCAGTGTCATCAAAGCCTATTTGTAATGAAAATATGATGTTTCAAACCTAAACTCAGGAGTATAATGAATGTAGGACCATATGTTCCCCTCCCACGTAGGCTGCAGAGAGGAGATGCTATTTAAAATATATAGCTGTGGATGGGGCTTGTGGTTTTCTCTGCATTCTGCTCTCTTGTCACCATGGGTTGTCCAGATAGACTGTAGGGAACAGCATAGGTGACCCGGCCTGGCAGGGATGGCCGCTGGGGCTGAGGTAGGCCGGTGGCATCTCTGGCTCGAGCAGCTCTCATTAAAAGTAACACTTGTCTGTCCCTACTGATCTTCTTGCTCCCAGCTGTTGTGCTTAGGTAGGTCCGGGATGAGAAGGACCAGCTGTAGACTCTGCTGAGTGTGGCCCCTGATACCCAGGTCCTACTCAGAAGCTCCCAAGCCAGGGCTGTTTGGGATTCTACCTTTTTGGAAAAACAGGGTTGGAAGGAAGAAGTACTCAATCCAGCTGCTGAATGTCTTTTCCTGTCAGAACCTACTACTCCAAGGGAGCTGATGTGACAGGGGGCCTTGACCACCCAGGTGTGGGGCTTCTGATTCAACTGCACTGGAGTTCCCAGAATGTGACCCTGAACCCTACGGTTACCTGCATGCATAGACAGGCAGTTGGCAATACCGCTGCTCTTCAGGGGAGGAAGCAGAGGTTAAGAAGCATCCTGGAATGACAGTGAGCTTGCTGAATTATTTCCTGCGTGTCACTGTTGGAGAGAGGAGAGCAGAAGAGACTAATTACTGGTTGGAATCTTGGCTTTGCTGTTATCTTAGTCCACAAGCAGCTATAGCAAAATCCTAATGGCCAGGTGGCTTATAAACAACTATTTTTCACACTTTTTGGAGACTGGGAAGTCTATGAGCAAGGCAGATTCGGGGTCTGCTGAGGGTTCCGTTTTCTGGAGGGTGAGAAACAGATGAGGGCTCTTTCTAGGGGCTCTTCATTCATAGGACTAACCCCACGCCTGAGGCCTCTGCCCCATGACCCAGTCACCTTCCAAAGACCCCACCTCCTAATACCATCATCACGGGAGTTGGGATTTCAGCACATGAATGTTTTAGGGGGACACATACATACAGCCATTTCATACCCATGAGTCCTACTGCAGGTTGCTTATTCTCTCTGAATCTTGATTTTTCTTATCTATAAAATGGGAGCAATAGTTATACCCACAGTCTGTGGGGGATTAAAAGATACATTGTATGTAAAGGAGGGGGATCAGGACATAATAAACGATCCCTAAATCTTGGTTATGAGTACAGTGCCTTTGCCTCTGCTAGCCAAGGTGGAGCTGCTGTCCAAGCCATTTCTGCACCTCCCTGCCCATCCACCTGGAGGCATCTGGGGCTGTCTCCTCATTGTACCTGTCACAGGGTCCTTGGGATGGGGAGTGTGGGGATCAGACAGCCTGACCTTCAGATCCCACTTATCAACTGGTTGGACCCTGGAGCCTTGGTTCTGCACTATAAATTGGTAACACTCATGTCTAGTTTAAAGGAGTTATCTCTTTTTTCCTGTAAAGATTAAACAGAACTATATATATTCCTGGTACATTGTAGGCATTTTACTTCTGTGAGATTTTTGTTTCCTTTTCTAACTGTAGCCATCTTGTTCTGGTTCTTATAATGTTCTTGGTCCTGTTAAAGTCATCTGTCCCAGGGATATTTGGAACCAGAGGATATTTGTGAGAACTTAAAAAAACAAAAGAAAGAAAGAAAAAGAAAGGATTTAAGCTTCAAGAATATGTTTCAGATTTCAGATGGAGGAATTCCACGCACCTTTTGTGAGTATTGAGATGACTTTGGATTGTCTAAGAATAGGCAAACAGAAGCTGGGTTTTGGTGGGACCGCGGGAGTAAAGGGTAACTCAGACGTTCACTCACATCTCAAGTCATTCCAGAAGAATGAGTGCATTCATTTCTTCTTTTCTTCTTCTCTGTATTGAATCATGTATCATAGTATTCAAATTTAAATTCTCCAGCCAGTGGCTATTTATAATTTTGTGTTTTGCCAAGTGTGTATACTATGTTATAGTAGAGTTGGGCCGGCCTTCGGCCTTTCTTTAAGTTTGTTGAAATAATGAGGTGCAAATGAAGAAGTGACCGTCTCAGGTCCCTTCCTGGGTGCCAATGTGACCTCCTGACAGTTCTCAGCTTAATTGTCACAGAGGAGCTCTCTCATCTCTGCCCCCTGCCTTCAGCTGCGCCACTGCCTTCTACAACCTGGGCTCTCAGGTCGAGGGAAGGGTTAGCGATGGAGAACCATTCTGAGCACCTCTCTGCTGAACTGGGGCAACAGGAGTGAGAGGGGGCCCGCTCCCCTGTGGGCACAACTCTTGGCTGCATTTAGAGGAGACAGAAAGAATGTGGCTAAAATGTCTAAAAGACATTTTGATCAAATGTCTTTTAGAAAGATTTCCTGGCTGAAAACAAACAACAAAACAAACAACAAAACAAACAAACAAACAAACAAAAAAAACCCCCAAACAAAAAATCCTCCCTGGCCACGTCTGGGATCACAGGCTTGGCATTCCATTTTATGTTGAGACAATGCTAAACAAAGTCCCTCACCAATGACTGACTGCCTGATAAAGGATTAAATCGACTGTACAAGGTGACGCGTTTGATAGGTCGTTCTTGCCGATGCACTAGAAACACCTTCTATTAAGAACAAAATGAGGACAAATTTGTTATGCACCTTTTGTTATTTTTAGATTGCATTGACATTTTTTTTCCAGGTTGGAGCCTATTATTCCGAATTTCCTAATAAACAGCAGTGACTTAGAAAATGCTTCATTGTGTTGACCTCTACTTAATTTTCTATGCAAGTGGAAAAAACTATTACACAGGACCAATCAACACTTTAAATATCCCATGTGTATATGTTATGCTTATAAATAGATGTGGATAGAGCTTTGGAGAATATTTTTGTCAGCTTGTGTAAGGCTAAAAGGCTTATTAAATACATACATATATATATATCTATATTTATCTGTTTCTGAGAATGGGGGAAATGGTTCATTTAAGGACCATTGTGGTCTAGAGATCACATGGCTGCTAAAATGTTAAAACCAGGGAGCGTTCTAAAAATAATAATATTCCACTGTGGCTTGCCTTTGGTGAGAGCTCTGCGTAGGGCAATTAGACAGAAAATGATATTCTGCCACCCTTTTCCTCTTTAGCAGAGGACAGTGGTCAAGAGCCAAGCTCAAAGTGTCAGCGGGGCCAGGGAATCACCCCTAGGAGACGCACACATTGGAGAGAAGCACCTTTCAATGTTGGGGGATTTTTCTTTTAATTTTCTTCAAACATTCAGTCCGTAGGAGGGTGGCTAACGCAGCTGTTCTTTGTAGCTTCTCTCTGGCCGGCCGACAAGAAAATCAGAGAGCTGCTGGCGTCCCTGACTTGGCCCATAAATAGTGGCAAAGTGCTGGGTTTTGAAATGCCCGTGTAGCTCATTGACCGCACGTTATGGCTGGGATGCTAATGGTTTATGTGGCCTGCAGGTGACAGGAAGATTTCTGCAGGCAGGGCTTTGTTGTAAATTCAGTCTGCCGCTGCCTCCTATGGATCAGAGGTGGTTTCCAAGTGATCACGGGCTTTTTGAGTTACGGTGAGGAGGGCTGAGGTGAAAGATGGGTGGGCCCGGCGCAGCTGTGGATTTCCAGAGGCTGCATCCAAAGAAATTGTGCTGTGGCAATCTGGGAATCAGAAAAGAGGCCAAACTTGCTTGGCAAAGTGGGGAGTCAGCTAGGGCAGCTGAAGGCATGCTTGGAACTTTTAGGTGACTCTTCCAGAACTGTGGTGGGCAGGAGGATAATTCATCAAGAGAGTATTGATCTTCCTTGTGATTACTGTTTATTATTAATAGCCATAATGTCTTGTTCCTGCAAAGGGCTTTTCAGTTCCATGGTGTCCTTATATCTGTCATCTGGTCTTATTCTCATACCAAGTGGCAGATATTTATGGAAGGGGCAGTGATCTTTTCAGAGGCGCCATAGAGCTCTTAGGAAAGGTCCTAAGTGCTGCAGGGTGCCGGTGCTGTTGGGAGTTCAATAGAAGCATTCACTGCCCACTAGGTGCATGGGCACGAGAGATGTCAAATTGCACGTGCAGTAGCAGAAGCGGTCCTCCAGAAGACCCTTTAAAAATAAGAGAAACAGGCCAGGCGTGGTGGTGCACGTCCACAATCCCAGAGACACAGGAGGCTGAGGATTGAAAGTTCAAAGCCAGGCTTAGCAACTTAACAAGACCCTGTCTCAAAATAAAAGATAAAGAGGGTTGCAGATGTGGCTCAGTGGTTAAGTGCCCCTGGGTTCAATCCCTGGTACAAAAATAAATAAATAAAGAGAATGGGTAGTAGTTTTTTTTTTTTTTTTTTGTCTGAGGCCTTCTTGATGAACTTAGTCCTGAACTGACAATGTCAGTAAGCAAGCACGGCATCCAAGGATCTTAAGAGTGTGCCTGACTTCCTGTAATTAATGGTCACAGCAACGAGCAACGTTGGTTCTGCTGTTAGCCCTCTTGATCACAGAGGAAACTGAGGCCCAGGCTGAGTTCAAAGCCACGCAGCTGAGCTTGAACGGAGGCCATTTGATCTTGGAAAAAAGTGTAAAGCTGTCCAGTTATGGGGATATTATCGCTTTAAGATTCCAAAACCCAACAGGGTAACCATTCTAACCCTTCCAGAGGGGTCTAAAAATCCTTTCCCCCTAATGATTATTTACCAGCTTTGCCCTGTAGACTTATATGATAGCTCTCAATTTTTTTTTTAAACTTTGTGAAGGTCAGAAGAGAACCTAATTGGGGATGCAGCACCGTTGCACACACAGGCTCCCCAACATCCGCTAGGAACTCTGTACCCGAGGACACACAGATCCCTTTAACCTAAGAGGAATGCTGTGGTGGGGAGAGAGGATTTGAGGTCTGAAGTCAGAATTTGAGATTTGGATGAATTTTCTTTTCTTTACTTTTTTTTTTTTTTTTTTGGTACCAGGATGTGAACCCAGGGGCACTTAACCACTCAGCCACATCCCCAGCCCTTTTTTATTTTCTTCATTTTGAGATGGGGTCTCGCTTAGTTGCTTAGGACCTTGCTAAGTTTCTGAAGCTGGCTTTGAAATTGCGATCCTTCTGCCTCAGCCTCCCAAGCCCCTGGAATACAGGCATGCACCACTTCGCCAGGTGGAGACTCTGAGGGGTTTTCAAAGAATCCTATGTGGGATTTAATTTCCTCCCTTGTAAAACTGGGGCAACGATGATGCTCACCGTGCTGTTTGTTAGCAGCTCCTTGCTGAACGTGCTGTCTCCTGCCAGCCTTTGCATAGACCTTTCCTTCTGCCAGGATTGCTCTTCCCAGATCTTTGCACTGGGGTGGGGTGGGGAGCTCTCCCACATCATGCCCTCGGTCAGCTTGCAAAGTCTCTGTTGACTTTATTACTTTGGAGACTCTCTATCATTTTATTCTTCATAGTTCTTGTAGCATTTATTCCATTTAGAAATGATCTTCTGTTTTTTTTTGCAAGAAATGTTTTGTTCATTTGCTCACTTGTTGATCATCTGCAATCTTAAACACAGAGTGTCATCTCCTGAAAGTGGAAGCATGACCATCTTGTTAACAACACAATCCCAAGTGCCTAGAACCCCGCCTGGAATAGAGAGGGCATTCACTAAATATTTGTTGAAACAATGAATGAGGAGATGGCTAAGTGAGCTAGCTACTAGAGGCTTATCTGGGGTAAAGTAATTGAAATCATCTACGGGAACTCCGAGAAACATTAAACACTAATACAATGAAAAGAAAGGGCAGATTTTGCTAAGGGTACTTAGATGCACAGTGTGTTCAATCAGAAGCCATGCTTTGGTGGCTGCACGAGGGCTTCTCTCATCTGCTTGTGTCAGTTCCAATCAGAGGAAGGCAAGATAATGGCCAACTCAAAATTAAAAAGCTTCTTCCCTCCGTTGTCCTCACCAAAATGCTGCAATGGAGTTAAGTAAATTTCTTGCATATATTCTTGATCGGAATTGAATAAAAATCAATGCCCAGCGAAGCCCAAAGCTACCTTTAGGTCTTCCAAAGCTTCACGTGTCTGATCTTATCAGGGAGGACAATCAAAGAACGGATGTGCTGCATCAGTCTTTGGATAAGAGAGAACTGAAGAATAGCCATGAATGGTTTTCTAGTACTTTGTCAGCACTAAAGTGCTACGTCATTGGTGCCATTGGTGTGTGGAACAGCAGCGTTTCCGGCAGCTGTAGAGAGCTTTCGCCCTGCTGGGAGCTGGTTACAGAGTCTCTGAAATATGCTGCCATTCTATGTTCCATTTTAATTGGAATAAAATGACAATGCTGCTTGATAATACTCAGAATCAGAAAACCCTCCAAATACAGGAGAAACTTTCCAGATGAGATTGAAATGGAGATGTTTGTTTTCACGTGGTATCACGCAGGCAGAATGATGAATGTGACACTACTTGGCTTTTTGCAAGCCCCGGGATCTTCCCAAGTGCGTTTGATTGTCTCTGCTACCTACCCTTTACCAGAAAAATGTTTATTTAAATATTGTACCGTCCCTACAAGCACTTTTATTATTTACCGATTTAAAAAAATGACATCATTACTTTTCTTCTGAATTTTTTAAAGCGACAATTGTGCAATTAAATTACTGAATTCATTTATATTTAATTGTGCTTTTCGTTTTAATGTGTTATTGGACGACATTTCTTTCCGAGGCTGTTAGTTTTCCACGCAACATGGAGAATCTAAGGCTATATCAAGGAAATATATTACATGGGCAAGACAAAGTCTCATTAGTGTTATTTATAGCATGCCGAAACCTCATTAAGGGAAGGTATGCCGGATTCAAAAATGCATTACCGGGAATGCTTTATTTTTTTGTACTGGAGAAATTGCTTTTATTGTGTTTCTTTGTCACAAGCACAGTAGCTACTGGACATTTTGGTTTCTTAAAGTATGAAATAAATTAAGTTAGAAGAAAAGAGTAATTAATCCACTAGCAAGTATAGCCTCATCATATTAGCAGAATGGCCTGCAAGTGGTTCTGAGGAATTTCTATTTACCCATGCACCTTACCCTCCACCAACCATTAATTTATAACTTGTTTCACCTCAGGTAGAAAGCAATATTTTTCAGGGCAGTAGTTTGCATCTTAAACAGTAATAATGTGCTTTTAGTGCATTTCAAATCAGGGATGAGTGAAACTTGAGGGGCAAAGTCACAAATTGCCCAATTTAGGAAGTTCTGTTGGTTCTAATGCGAGCTATAAATCCAGCCCTGCATAAATAGTGTCCAGAAGGCGTGCTGGGGGGCTGTGATTGGAGGCGAATGGGAACAAAGGAATGAGACCCAGCCTCAGGAATAAAATGCATCTGGAGTCCGAGGCTGCTACAGTTGGCCACTCTGCCTGCCGAGATGGAGCAGGGAGATGCCATTACAGTTAAACTCGGCTTTTCTGGGTCTTCGCCTTGCTGCAGGGTGGGATAGTGGAAGTAATTCAGACCCAGTCACTGGTTTCTCTGCTCCATTACCATCCAGTCTGTGGTTGTTCATTATCATCTGTCTTTGGGTGAAAGGCCGGATCACTTAGGAATAATTTCCACTGTAAGATTCAGAAAACCCGACTCACATTTGTTTATTTTGTAAGTACATTTATTATTTACTTAACAGGATAGGTGGTCCCAGGGTTTGTTCATTAGCTCAGCAATGCCATGAAGACTACAGGGTCTTTACAGCCCTCCTTTCTGTTGCTCACAGCTGTTTCTCATGATGTGTATTGCCCCATGGTCTCAAGAAAGCTGCCACAGCTCCAAGTATTGGTCCTCATACCTTAGATGTTGCAAACAGGGAAGGTCAGGGGCAGGAGGCCTGTAAGTTTTTATTATTCTTTTTCCATTGAGAGGAAGCCTCTTCCCCAATTGCCTACTTCTCCTTAAGCTTTATTGGCCAGAACTGGGTCATTGGATCCTATCCTCCCCCAAACAAATTACTAAGAAAGAGCAATCAAATTACCAGGATTGGAATGGGGCATGGAAGCCTTGCTGAGATCTCCTCCCTGAGATCCAGGGTTCTCTCTGAAAGGACAAAGTGGGGTTATGGCTATTGGGTAATGAACACTCAATATTTATTGTCTGCCTTATTGACTACAAAGCAATTGATGAGACAATTCTTACCAGTCCCCAAGATAGAGATCTTTTTACATCTATCTTTCATTTCTCCTTTGATCCATCTATGCGTCCATCCATCCTCTCATCCATTATCTACTCATCTCCTGAACTTTTGAAGTGTAGGTCCCGCTTACTAGAGACATATTAACTTATCTGTGGGAGACAGAGATAAATCAGACATGAATTGTGTGCTAAAAGGAGCCCTGATAAATTTTGGAAATTATACACATGCCCAAGACAGGAAGTACGACTTGGACTAGGAGTTCAGGGTGGGGCTCAGGGAAACATTCTGGAATAAGATGATATTTGAACAACTTTGTCTAACACCCATATTAAATACAAAAACCCTTTCTTCAACTTTTCTCATTGGTAAAAGAATTTCTGTGATCTCTTAAGAGATTTTTAAAATTTTTTTGGTGCTAGAGATTAAGCCCAGCATGCTTAACCACTGAGCCATATCCCCAGCTCATTTTTTAGTTTTTATTTTGAGTCAGGGTCTTGCCAAGTTGCTTAGGGCCTTGTTAAAATGCTGAAGCTGCCTTTACACTTGTGATCCTCCTGCTTCAGCCTCCAGAGCTTCAGGGATTACAGGAGGGCACCACAGTGCCCAGCAGGAGTTATTTTCTGACAGCTTCTCTTACCATGCTTCCCATGGCTGCCGTGGGCATGGTGTCTGGTTGAGAAAGGGGTGGTGACAGGGCAGGGGCCTGGGCACTACATGCTTTTGCCTTGCTGATAATGAGTGCATGTGAATCGGGGGAGGAATTGGGTGACTGATTTTGATGACATTGCTATTGGAATTATATCACCAGTGACTCCAAGTGATGCACAGGGGCGAAATCACCACTGCAAAAATGGAGAGGACACCTAGGCCTCATCAGCCGCATTAACGGTGATGAATGTTCATGACACTGATGTTGTCTAATCTTTTTCCTCTTGGAAGCAGACAGCCCTGAACCTGGCTGCATTTCTAAGTCAAACTGACATAAATAGCTGCTAGGTGCACATCCGCTTTGTAGATGGTCTACCTGCCAGCTGAAACTCAGTGTCGGAAACCATTTAGAGCAGAGGGGCGAGCTTGAGACTTTGCGGGTCAAATCCAGCCTGCAGTCAATTCACTGTAGGTGGTGTTTTCAAAATCATGAAATATCAAAAGGAAATGCAGGTTTCTGACTCCTCTTTAAAAATAGGTATTGCTAGGCACAGTGGCATACCCCTGTAATCCCAGAGACTTAAGGGGCTGAGGCAGAAGGATCACAAGTTCAAAGTCAGCCTCAGCAACTTAGTGAGGCCCTGAGCAACTTAGAGAGACACTTGTTTCCAAATAAAATATAAAAAGGAATGGAGATGTGGCTTAGTGGTTAAGTGCCCCAGGATTCAATCCCTGATTAAAAAAAAAAAAGTGGAAGTTCGGTGTCACATTTTTGCAGTAATTGCCTGGAACTAAGATGCCACAGCCTCATTGGGTACGGCATGTCCTCTGCTGCTTGCTGTGGTCACTGTTGTCCCCTATTGCTTAACTCCAGCTCCACTGGACTCCCAGTTCCTCTGACTGACAATGGAAACTGTAGGTTTTGGTGTCTCTGACTTAAAACTTTTAATTCAGATTTCAGATTTAGGCAAAGCAGAACAGATAAACTTCCTCATTTAGGAACTAGTCTACTTATTTTAAGTCCTTAGAGCGCAACACTATCTTCAAAAAGTTTTATTGTTTTGTTTGTTTGTCTAAGTCAAGAATAACTTTAATGTTTGAGTTGCTAATAGCCCTTTTAGTAATGTGTCAACATTTCAGTTAGTTTTAAATGGAATAAAACTATTTTGGCACAATTAATCCAGCTAAGTATAACATGATTCTTCAGAGCACACACGCACACACACACACACACACACACACGTATGAACTCTCTCTACTGTGAGGCATCTTGGAAGGCAATTAACTCTTTCCAGAATTCTCACTAAATGATCCCGAGTGACTTGAAAGAGTTAACCCACCTCCCAAGAATGCAATTAACTTCATTGGGGCACTGCAAATTACAATCTTGGAAAATTTGGTTGAGTTATTGCAGTTGTTACTATTGCTGTTAAATAGTAGTAATAATGGATTTATGCAGTACCTTGACACCACAGAGCTAAAAACAATTACATTTAAATATCAATTTAATTTAATGTGAAGCCATGTTTTGTCTAATCATTGTAGCTAATTGCCATCTTTAGAAGCAGTTTCCACAACATTTTTATTAACAGTCTGGTAGCAAGTTAGCTGTTTGGAAGTTTCTTGCATGAAGTATCCTGCAATGTGAATTTATGTGCATCAAAAATATCTTTTTAAATATATTTATTAGCTGATGTGTTTATAATGGATAACCCACTGAAGATTGGAAATATTGGTAGAGAGAACATCTTTGAATCAAATATGTCTGGAGAATATTCATGAGTCGAAGACGAAGTCTTTTTTTTTTTTAAAAGAGAGAGGGACAGTGAGAGAGATAAAGAAAAACAAGTTTTTATTTAGTTTTTCATGTGGCTTTCGTTGCTCCAAGACTTTGTTGTGTACGTGGTGCTGGGGTTTGAACTCGCATTCTTGTGTATACTGGGCAAGCACCATAACTGCTGAGCCACCACTCCAGCCCCTAAGATGAAGTCTTTGAATAATGAAGTCAATATGCACAAAAATAAAAAGAATGGGTTAACATACCTTCTTTGGAAACCAGGAATCTCTATTAACAATCAATAGGTACTCAATAAATACCCAGAGATCAAGCAGTATTATAATAAGCTATTTGCAGTGATCTCCCTAGGACAATGTGTGGTCTCACAACAACAACAACAAAGAAAGATTAAATACCTTAAATGTTTTCTCCCTGAAGCCTCTGATACAAGAGATGATCAAAAAGTGAAAGGCAGTGGGAGATAAAATAACATTAAAGTGTTTATATACAATGACCAGCCTGAATGACATAGGGTTGGGCTTAAAAATCAGAAGGCCTGGTTTTCAGACCCCATTCTACTTTTTTGTTTTCAAAGAAAGAAGGACAGTGAGAGAGAGAATCATTTTTTTAAATTGAGTTTTTCACATGGCTTTCATTTCTCTGACACTTAGTTGTGTACGTGGGTGCTGGGGTTTGAACCCATGTACTTGTGCATGCTGGGCAAGTGCTCTAACCACCGTCACCACTCCAGCCCCAACATTCTGCTTTTGATTGGGGGAGATTAAGCAAGTTATTAAGAATTTATGAGGGTCTGGAGCGGTGGCTCAGTGGTTTCAGCGCTTGCTTGGCAAGCACGAGGACCTGGGTTCAAACCCCAGCACCCATGTACACAATTAAGTGTTTGGAGCAACTAAGGCCATGTGAAAAACTAAATAAAGTTGTTTCTCTCTTTCTCTGACTCTCTCACTGTCCCTCTCTGTTTTAAAAAAAAAAAAAGAATTTATGAGTCTTCTTCTTCTTCTTCTTCTTCTTCTTCTTCTCTCTCTCTCTCTCTCTCTTAAGTGATAGGGACAATGAGAGAGAGAGAGAGAGAGAAAGAGAGAAATAATTTTATTTAGATTTTCATGTGGCTTTCATAGCTCCAAGACTTCGTTGTGTACCTGGTGCTGGGATTTGAACCCACGTACTTGTTCATGCTGGGCAAGCACCGTAACCTCTGAGCCACTGCTCCAGGCCCTCTTTTTCTCTTTTTAAAATGAAGATAGATATACCTTGTTAGGTTCTCAAGTAGTTAAGATAAAGTGTGTGGAGCTCACACAGGGCTGGGCATGTTGGAGATGTTAATGTGCTTGTCCGGTAGTTGGCCTCTTTCCTTTTACACGAAGAAAAATTTTTCTGCACATTGTATGTTAGGAAATTTCTAGAAATGGCCAATTCAATGCATACTTCATGGAAACGATCTCATTGTTCCTACCTGAGTTTCTTACCTTGTCCCAAAAATGCCTGTGTGGCTACATTCCTGCACATTCTTTCCAGCTGATTACTTTTTTGATGATTTGACAACTCTTCTTGCAGAGCTGGGGAAGAACTGGTGGGCCTGGAGCTGAGACCTTAAGTCCCACAGTACTGATTAAGTGACTTGGACAGGCGTTTGTTTAGTGTGTGCAGTTCTGAAAACAGAACAGAATCTAAGCTCATTTCATGCTCAGGGGAACCTCTTTTCAGAAATCACAGATTGAGATATTTGGAAGGGAAGCAGAGCACGATGAGCTCTTGAGTTAAACTCTAGTGTTGTTTTGATCACTCTGGGGACTTCTCCATACATGTACCCACTGGTCTTCCCATCTAAGGCCAAGTCATGTGGTGGGAATGGGTAGGTAGACCAGATGGCTAGGTGTGGGCATTGACATCCAGGCTAAGGTGCTCTGGCTGGCTGCTGTTGACAGCTAAGCACTGGGGCATGGCAAAAAAGTGGTGTGGACAGACGGGCAGCCTGGTCACCACCTGGAAAAATGGAGAGCTCAGAGGGCAGAGTTGGAGGCTTGCTAGGAGACAGTTGCTGGAAGGCCCTCCCCCCCAACCTAGACTCCTATACCTGCAGCAGCTGGAGGGGAGGATCTCTGGCTCTGTGCCACCACTCCTGAGGAGATGAAAGTAGACCAGGGAATGTTTCTCCAAAAACAGGGACTCCATGTGTCTCACCCCCGCCCCCCTCATCTTCCCTTACCCTTTTGAACTTGCACTTCCTCCCTAACCCCCAGCTCACATCTGGGTAGAAGACATGTGAAAGCCAAAGAGGTGTGGGCCGTATCACTACTTGGCATTTATCTTCAAGGTCGATTGTAGGGATCAATAATTGAACAGCGAGTTTTAAATATGAAGTGCCATATAAATGCTAAATAGACTTGTAATTGATGGGGACTCTAATGCTTCACATGCCATAAGGTGGGATGGGAATGAATAGATAGAAAGGCTTATTCATAAATATCATGACAAAGCAACACATTTGTTTGTTTGACAAATATTTATCCAGTGCCTCCTAAGACCCAGACATTATGAAAAGTGCTAGAGGTACAGAGGGAACAATCACAAAACGGGGATGAGCCTTTTTCTACCCTGACCAAGGCACTTCTGTCCTGGTAGGGAGAGACAGGGAATGAGCAACTGAATATGCAAGATGCTTAGTATAACAAAGTTGTTGTGGGGGACAAGATAAAGCCAAGAGGGGGATGGGAGTAGGGGAAAGGGAGTGGACCAGGCAAGACCTCACTGGGGTCATAATTTAAAAATTAATTCTGTTCAAGGAATTAATATTTTTCAAATTAAAGTCTGTTTTAACCTAGGGTAAAGAAAGCCTGTTCTGTTACATAGGGCAGAGTTGGCCATTTTCAGAATGACATAGTTGTAAGAGTGTGTCTGTGTATGTGTGTATGTGGGAATGTATGCATATGTGTGTGCGTGTGACAGAGTGTGTGTGTGTGTATGTGGTAATGTGTGCGTGTGTGTGTGTGTGTGTGTGTGTGTGGGTATGTGTGAGTGCGTATGTGTGTGTGTGTGATTTTTATAACTTCAGATTCAGGATTTCTCTTCTGACCAATACTTCCAAGTTCCACAATCCCACTGATCCTTTTTTCTAATTTCTTCCAGTTTTTTCAGCCTTCCTCCTCCCATGCCTTTCTCTCAACACATCCCTTCTGTTCCCTAAGTTTAGTAGCATATTCTGGCCAAAGATACCCTTGCATAAACTGCATTTCTCTAGAAATTTAAATTGAGAGGAATCTGGGAACTCATGTGTGAAGCCTGGGCTCCAGTGGGTCTGCGTGGAATGTGTGGCCATGACACAGGGGCTGAGTGGAATGTGCAGCCGTGACACAGTGACACAGTAGTTGAGAGCCCAAGCTTCAAGGTTAGTGCCTAGGTCTCTGCTAACTTATTTGATCTTTCTGGGCCTTGGTTTCCTCACCTGCAGACTGGGGATGATTCTTCCTTCAAAGAGGCGTGGTGTGATTCTACAAGGGGATCCCTGGGCCCATTGCCCAACCTATAATATGCCCGGATATTGTTAGTTACTCACTTCCTGATTTTTCCTCATTCTGTCTTGAAATATAATTAGTGTATTATCCTTTTCCTATAATTAGAATGGATCATGGAAATTATCTGGTCTAATAGTTATCAAATTTTTTTAATCAATAGAAGGAAACCAATTTTTCCTAAAAGAGATCTGGCATGGAGCCCTGTATAAAGGGAAGGTTAATAGGATTAAGCTGATTGGACTGGGAGCAAGAAGGCTGGATCCAGCCCTCCCACTGTATGCCCCTGCCAGTTTCCATTCTACCTTCTCTCCCAATAGCAAGCTCTAAGTCATTCTAGTAAATACTTGTGCTTCTTTTTTCCTTTTTTTTTTTTTGTTCGACATTGTCTTACATATTGGAGGGAATTGTTACGTATTCATGCATACATGGGTACTGACAAAGTACGTTAAGGCTGATCCTAGTCCAGGATCTCCCTATTTCATCCATTCCCACTCTCATGTCTCCTCTGCATTACCCCCATCTTATAGATAGAAATAATCATATACATGTGTATTGATTTTTGAAATTTCTGAGTTTCTCTGCCTGCCTGTGTATAGTTGGACTTCTCAAGGTAGTTGAGAGTTCCCAGATGCATTGATAACTCCCCTAATCCCTCCTTCCCATCCCTGCCTCCCTCCCTTCTCCCTACACCTTCATAGTTATGGTTCCCCCTGCTTATGTGAAATTTCATCTATTTTGAGATTATTATTTAAGCTTAGCTACCTTTCATCCTGTCTTAGATTTTACTCTAACTTCTACATATGAGAGAAAATATTTGGCCCTTAAATCTCTGAATTTGGGATATTTCACTCTGCATATTTTTTCTATCTCCATCCATTTGGCTGCAAATGCCATGCTATTGTTCTAATAGCAGAGTAGAACTCCATTGTATATATATATATACATATATATATATACATACATATATATATATACTACAGTTTTTTTGAATGCACTTATCCATCCAGGGGCATCTGGGCTGATTCCATAGTTCAGCTGTTGTAAATTGAGCTGCTATAAACATTGATGCAGCTGTGTCTCTGTAGTATGCCCATATTACCTCTTTTGGGGAAAATACCCAGGAGTGGGATAGCTGGGTCTTATGGTATTTCCAACCCTAGTTTTTTGAGGAATCTCGGCACTGCTTTCCAGAATAGCTGTACAAGTTTGCAGTACACTTATGCTTCTTAAGACTTTTAAATCAACCAAGGCAGTTTATCAGCATGGGAGGGAGCTGGCAGTGATCACCCCCAAAATGATGTGCATCTTTTTTCTCTTATTTGTGGTGCGGGAGCACCCAGGACCCAGGGCCTTGGGCATGCTAGGCAAGTCCTCTATCACTGAACTACTTTCGCACATTAAAATCTTTAAATTTTCTTTATAGACAATTGATCATACTTTGCTTCTTTCCTAGAAAAATTTAAGTGGAGAACTGTCTCATCCCACCTGTTCCATTATCTTTGCCTCTTATGTCCTATTGAATTTTGCTTTCCAAGGTCCCAGTGGCTGTCTACTCAGCAAACCCAAAGGATTTTTCATTCTCTTTGATCTCTTTGCAGCATCTACGATCGACAATCTCCTCCTTTCTGATACTCTATCATTTTGGTCTACCATGATCCTATGATAATGGCTGAGGCCTCCTAAATGATTGCATGGAGTACATACTCCCTTTCTCAAAACTCCTCCATGGCTCCTTATTGCCTGCAGAATCAACAACATACACAGTAACCAATATGCGACGCCCTACGTGATCAATGTGACATTAGTGGCGTTTTTTTAAAGGTAAATTTTCGATTGCCCTAGATTGTGGTCCACATCTGCTCTAGACATCTTAAACTATGTTTGTAAGGTTGAAAAAGTCAACTTATAGTGAGGGAAAGAAAGATTAAGCATGAGATTGGAGCAGATAGAGAACAGAAATGGTTCTTTCTCTAAGGGGGGAGACTTACAATGGTAGAGACGTCAGCAAGAGCATGCCGTATCCTCTGGAGTTCATCAACAGTGTCCTTGTCAGCCCTCCTAGATGGGACTCATTTGAGATCAGGAACTGATGTCTTATTCATCTTCAGAAACCGCTAGAGTCTGTACAATTCTGTGCATCATAATCCTCAACAAATAAATACATAAGAGAAGGAATGACCAAAAGAATTTGAAGTCTAGTGGAGTTAGAAAATTTACACGTTAATATAGTTTACTAATTAATAGATTAAACCCTTTGAAAAATGAAAACTAATATAGAAATGAGTTTTTATTATCTAATTCCCTAATGTGTTTTTTTGCTTTTATAAATGATGCAGTTATGCTATTACAGTGTTTTTGTGTTCATTAATAATTTTACCAGAGGAAAGTCAATGTCCTTTAGGAATTATTTGTATTCTTGACCTTTTTATTATGACTTCTCCAAAGAAATAAAGCCACGTTAGGATTTTTTTTTTCCAAATAAAGCTACAATCATGAAACACTCCAAAACTTAGTGGTTTGAAGCAGCTACTGTTTCTTATTTCTCATGAGTCTAGGGGCTGTCTGTGCAATTCTGCTTGTCTCAGCCAGGCTCAGCGGATCTCAGCTGGGTGCACCTCTGTGTCTGGGCCAGCTGGGGGCTGGCAGGTGGAGGATAACCTTGGCTGTACTGTAAGTGGTCTCAGGTTAGCCCAGGTTAATTCTCTTGGAGGATGTAGAGGAAAAAGAGAAAGTGGGCTCAGATCATCCAGCGGTTACTTCTGTCACATTCTGTTGGCTAAAGCAAGTGACGAGACAGCAGTGAGTGATTCAAAGGGTGCTGTGATGGACTCAGCCATCCCAATTGTTGGGAGAAGTTGCGGAGTCACATGGCCAAGTTCTGGATACAGGGAGGGCTAGAACCCTAGGGACCATAGATCTACGTGCCTCATCAACTTTTCTTGAGACCAGAGAAGATGCTTGAAAGAACAGGGGCTTCCTTTTCCCTCCTTGAGACTCAAGTTGGCAGTTGAAGGTGGCAGAGTGATTCTGTGTGACCTTTCCCTGAAGCTGAGTCAAACTTTTAAAGCTAATTCTATATTCCATCCTTTTCATGCCCTCTTAGTTTCTTATCTTAAACATAGGGAAGATCAGTTGATTTGTCACCTCTTGTCTTTAATGAATAGAGAAACGACATTGGGAAGTTCTTAGGAAGCAGAGATCTGGAGAAACTTTCGGGTTGGCTTTTTTGTGGCATGGGTTTTAAAAGCAAAATGGAGAAGACAGAAGAGGAAAGTGTGGGGGATGTTTTGTAGATTGGGAAGGATCTGACTAGGTGTGTGAGGACATGGGAGGAGGGAGCACATGGAAGTGCTGATCTGGGGTATTGGAAGGCATGAGAAAGAAGGGACTGATCAATAACTATTTTTCAAGTGTGGAGCATAATTTGTGTCAGTCTGCTGAAATGACTTAGTGCTTCACAGCTAACGGCCGTGAGCACATTCCTTTATCATATCACTCTCCAAAATGTTTGCCATCAACAGTTCTAAAAGGTTGCGAGTGACTCACAGCCAAAGTCAGTAATGCACTGGAACTTCGTGAGCTGGAGATTTCTTCTCCGGAAAACTTCGCCTTGGACTTTGTGTCTCGGTATTTACATCTCCAGCTTGGCTGCCCCTCAAGTCATCCAGCACACGTGGTTTTTTCCTTGATCACCCATCCTTTGTCTTGTTTTGTTTATTTCATCTGGGGCTCTTCTGGATCCCCCACTTGACCCTTTTTTAGCCCCTAGGAAAGCAGCATGTTCTTGTTATGCAGAGTGTGGTCCAGGGACCAATAGCATAGGCATTGCCTGGGAGCTTAGGAGGATGCAGAGTTTCAGGCCCCACTCCAAATCTGCTGAATCAGACCCTTCATTGGAGAAGATTCGTGGGTACATAGAGGTTTGAGAAAGGGCATTCTTCCTTGGTCAGTGATTTTCATTCTGCTCTGTCTCTTTCCTCACTGTTTCCCTCCCAGGCCCTTTTTGCTCTTGTCTTAGGCTACAAAATTCTCACCATCCTCAGCACAAGTGACTCTAAAGTGTGATGAGCAGCCCTGCCGTGGGTTGAAGTCAAGTCCCATTAAGAGAGAATTATTTCTTCAGGTTTGCACATTTCCTTTGGCAATTGGAAGCGGATGGTGGCTGTGAGGTTTTCTTATTTTGCAAAGTGATATGAGCCACAAAGAAGTTTGAAAATTTAGACATTGCCAAAAGCCAAGTTCATGTTATCTCATTGTCACTGTACCCTAATTTTAATCAAACCTTTCTGCTAGGAGAGTGGGTGCTGTGTGGGATTTGAGGCATACTAGAAATGTAATCATGTAATAGCGCCCACTTGAGTCAGTCATGTCCATCCATTGGGTGCTGACCATGAGTCGTGCACCATATATGAATGTTACATATCTATAAGAATCAATCAGCACAGGAGCCCAATGAAATATGTCCCATTTTACAGATGAAGAAACTGAGGCTTAGGGAAGGGATTGCCCAAAGTCACAGCACTGGTGAACGGCATGCAGTATTTGAAAGAGGCTGCATTACCAAGAGATATTTCCGATTGGAAATTCCTTTCTTCACCTCTGCAATGCTCTCTCCTCGGGGCTTACCAGGCGTATATTTTGGGGGAGAGATGTCACACTCAGCTAACTCCTGACCTGCTTCCATAGTCAGGCGCAGGTATTTTGGGTCCCCCTTCCCCTTCCTTCGCTTCAGCATCTGTTTCAAATGCCACCTCCAGCTTCTCATCTGTTCTGACACCTCTTGACAAGCCTTGGCCTCTCTCTTCTCTGATTGTGGCCTGTGCTCCTTGGATCTTTGCTTACTTGTAGAATTACCTGGCACCCACTCCGGCAAGGTCGCCGGATCCTTGCTCCCTTCTGCTCCCTTCGCCCTGCCTGGCATTGTGCCTGGTCCATCACAAATAACTCGTATTTGTTCAGTGAATTGAATCTGAGCTGATTTCCCTGACAGGGACCTTGGGAGTGTCAGAGGCCGTGAGGGAGGAAGGTTGTTGATAGAGGAGAATTTGTCCACACCGGCTATTTCACTTTCTACCAAGGACCAACCCAGATTTCTCTAAAAGACAGTCCCCAGAGAAGCCAGGCTAAGGGGATGAAGAGTAGGAGACAGAGGGTGTTATAAAACCCTGTAGCCTTTCGGGTCTGGCCTCTTACCAACGGGAGTGAACTCAACTGTTAAGGAGCTTTCGCTGCTTAAGAATCTCACTAGTAAAACTCAACGAAAAAGAAGGCAGAAAGCATTTAAACTTCCTCTTGGAAAGCTATTCTGTCTTTGATTTTTCAGAATGTCTTCAAGTGATTTGGTTCTATTTTTAATACCCGTGAGACATGGTGTTGTAAGGAGAGCTAAATATAGGGGCCACATCCCCCTTTCTTTTTTTCATTGGCCTTAATCTTCCTAGGAGGGAAGGAAAATGCACACGATGTTTCACCACAGAGCAGTGACGTTCGCCCTGATAGGCCCTGTTGCGAGGAATTTCATAAATACTGTGTCGGAAATAAAGATAATGAATGGATCCTTTTTGGAGAAAATGTTAAGTGGGAGTTTATTTATGTTAAACCTTCCCTGTCTGCTGCAGACTGCAAGATAGTTCCTCTTGTTTTGCTCGGGGTCCTTTGGGGACAGCAGCCAGTCTGCGTTACTGGAGTGAGCTCCAGCACTCGACCAACAGGATGGAGAGGCGCAGGCCACTCAGCCAAAAATAACGCACAGCATCAAAGCCGCAGCGAGAACCCTGGTTCATTTTATACTGACAAGGCTTTTTCTTTCTTTCTTCCTTTCCGTTTTTTAAAGATGGCATTAAGTGCATCTTAAAAGCAAACAACTTTGTGAGTACCCATTGGACCGGAAGGAGACGCTTGGGCTTGTTGTGGTGGCTGTCACCCCAGGGCTCTGTGCACCATCCTGTGTGTTCTTCCATGCCTCTGTGTCCCCCACATGGTTTCTGTCCAATCTGGGTGAACCCTGGATTCTCAGAATCTGGAGTGTGGGTTATGAAAGTCCCTCCAGTGAGTCTAGAACCTGGCTCTGATTGCCACTATCACCTTCGATCAGTTATGGGGAAGACCTTGGGTGTGTGACTGATGGAGAAGTCTCTAGAATCAAATCATGCACTTGGCCAAGGATGCCCCTATTTAAGGCCATGGGAACTTTGAGAAGTTATTCAAGTTCTCCCTGCCTCAGTTTCCTTGTCTGTAAAGCCTGGATGATGATAATGGTTCACAGCCTTGTCTTCAAGACTGAAGTGCAATAGCATGTGCAGTGTTTCCTATTGCAACCAAAGGGGAAGCTGAAGAAGTTTCTGGACTCTAAGCCCCGGGTTTGCTTTATAATCAGTTCTCCATGCCTCTGGGTTCCATATCCATGGCTTCAACCAAACGGATATCAAAAATATTTTTTAAAAGTTTCATCTGTACTGAACACAAAAAGATGTTTTTCTTGTCATTTTCCCTAGCCAACATAGTACAGCAACTATTTACACATACTTACATAGGATTAGGTATTGGAAGTAATCTAGCGATGAGGAGATGGGCTACTAATACTGTAGGGTACACTTGACTCCCCTGAGAAGCCAAATTATATTCAGGCAGGCGTTTAAAACTGGAAATTTCAAAAATCAACATCTGTATATATGGTCATTTAGATCTGTAATGGGGGATCACAGAGGAGACAAGAGATAGGGGTGGGTGAAGGTGAGATATCCTGGATAAGGATCAGGTTCAAGTTACTTTTTCATCACATATTCATGTATGTCTGTGTAGCAATGAATCCCTTTGATATGTAAGTCTATACTGAATAATAATAATAAAAAAGTATACAGGAAGAGGTACACAGGCTACATGCAAATACAATACCATGTTATATAAGAGGACTGATCATCTAATTTTGGAACCAGGCCCTTAGACTACCTAAGGCTTTACTGAGTTTTTGCGATCTGTCTGGGGGAGTTGAGTTAATTTGGTTTCCAAATGCATTCACAGTCCTGATTCCTGGTGTTGTTCTAAGTAGAGGGGCAGTTCCAGTGTCTGATGAGAAGTGGTCTCTCTGCTCCAGGTGGACTACCTCTTGGAGAAGAGACCTCCCACTCTCAGCCTCCTGTTCTTGGCCTCCCTTGCTGCTCCTCAATAAACAAGGGCAGCCCAGGACCCCTGCCTGAGAAACAAAACCACAGGAGAGGACTTCTTTGACAGGGGTGGAAATCAGAGGGTCTCTGCTCTTTCTGCCCAAGCCCAGGAAGTCCAGTCCCACCCATTCCCTGAGCCTCCCAAAGAAGCCATACTTGTCGATCTCTTTGATGTTCAGTATGATTTGAAAGACTCTTACCATCTCTGCCCATCCTGGGTAGCTTGCCTCTGAGGGGAAACTTGAGGGGAGTAGGACCTGAGAGCTATTACTTGTCCCCCACTTTCTTAGTTCATGCAGACCATTGACTGCTATTTAACAAATGAGGGTTTGTTGGTGTGTGTGGACATCATTACTTTCTGACATCCATGGATACTTGGATTTGGGATTGAGACTGAAGGAAAGAGAATGCACAGTTGCAGTACTGGGAAATGTTCTTAGTGCTGAGTCTATTTCGATGTAGGTTTGTTTCACAAGTTGTTTTATTTGAAAATACTATCAACATAAACCGAGTTTTTTTCCTAAGGGTGGAGCAGGGTCTCTGGGGTGCTGTTCCCTAAAGACACGATATAATAAGAGCTGTGACTTGGAGTTG